>JAPKLY010000006.1:2560368-2682488 GCA_026898435.1 Prunella vulgaris | reverse complement strand
TAATAATAATAATAATAATAATAATAATAATAATAATAATAATAATATGATCCACGTTTTCACATAGTTAGAATAGTAATATTTCTACTTTTCAAGAGAGAGTAAAATATATTAAAATACAATTTGTAAATTCCCATAGTTGAAGAGTAGGTATTGTGAGAAGGCAAAAAATAAATTTATATATATACTTTATATTTGTAATATATTATAAAAATGATTTATATAATACTTTATCAAAGTTTAAAACGCGCAAATATAATATATGTCTACTTTCCAAAAAGAGGACTTAACATTAAATTTTTATTAATTAATTGATATTATTTTTTAAACTTGACATCAAAAGAAAGAAAGAGCGAGGAAGGCTCTTTTATTTCGCACATTGTTTTGCCCTGAAAATTCTGCCTTGTTTTGGTGAAGACTTAACGGTAAGTTATACTTTTATCCCCCTGGTCCAAAAAAATGAGCCTAGTGGTAGAGGGACAATCACACTGAAATTAGGAAGGAATTACTACTTTTTCTTTCAGTTTGTTCATATGAAGCTTCAGCTCCATTTCCCTTTTGTCCTAATTTAAAACTATTTTGCTCCTTTTTTAGGATTAAGTTTGAGATGGGTATATGAAGTGTGCATATTACATGATTCATGATGAAAAAATATGCACAATTTTGAAATGGAGTCCCTCCTAATAGTGTTGAAATTGAATTACCGCTTTCAATATAATTTATATGTTTGAAAATTGCTTGTGTAAAATAAGTACACACATTATAAAATGAATACACCCATTATATTTCACAATTTTACCCTTAATTCTAGTTTTTCTTCATATCGTGCACCCTTTTTCTCTCTCTCTCTCTCTCTCTCCACCCACCTCTTCTCGCCCCACCCCTTTCACATGGATTTTTTTTTTTTTGTTAAATTTCTTTTCTTTTTTATGTCAAAAAATATAGTATATACTATTTTTTCATCTAGGCATACTTATTTTCATTTTTTTTGGGTTTTCTAATAAGGAGTGGGTGCATCAATTTTATTTTTAAGTTATGATGGGTATATTTATCTTTTTATTAATTATTATATTTAGGTTTGTACTTGAAACATGTGTGGGTGGTGGGCCTTATTTAAATTCAGTCTCGGTCGCATAAGATCCAGAGTCATATGTGCCGGATCACAGTTTCATATCGGCCCATTACAATGTGGGCATACATGTCCAGCCCAAAATTTTTGGTGGATTGTCCGGCTTCTGGAATCATCCGTTCCCGTTCTAACATTTGGATGCGCCTAGCAGCCACCGAAAGACAAGTAATGCTGAGCGAGGGAACCTCCTGGGTTATTTGGAGGATTAAAGCGCGCACACAAAAAAACACACACACACACACACTAATTTGAGAGAGGCGGTTCCACATTTCTCTGCGGTGAGAAGAGTCTTCGGGTAATCACTTCTCCTCAGCCATTAATTTTACTTTCCTCTTCTTTTGCGCTTTACTTTCTTTAATCTTATGATAGGGAATCTAGGAAAACGATTCAAAAATACCTAGCTGTGAGCACTGTTTGTGTGTACTTGATCCAAGACCGAATGTCAGTGTGCTAATTTAATTTTGTTGCGTGGAGGTTCTTCCTTAGGCGTTAGTCTGTTTGTTGTTTTAGTGAGGTAATTGAAATTGATTTATTAGAAATTTTGGAACAGGGAAATTGAAATATGCATGGAAACTGCAACAGTTTTTCTTAATTGTGTTGTTGTTTGGTTTTTTGTGGATTGCAGTTGATTTTGGAATAGTAATGCTTGTGATCTGTGGTTGTTTGTGCTGATATTGCTGGAGTTGAACGTTGAAGTCACTTGTAGTCTCAGTCAGAGTTTAGAACTTGATGTCTTAGTATTTGAAATTTGGAGGAGGCTACAAGCTTGTAAGTTGCAAATTAGAGGGGAGCAGGCACCTTCCGCAGAAAAACTACTAGTGTTTCTTGTAAATTAGGGTTAAAAGTGTTAAAAACGTTTGGACATCAAATGGGGCAGATGGAAAATGGGACTCCAGAGCATGAGTCTAACATGATGGAACAGTCAAGAATTTCTAAAGACTTCATTCAAGAAAAAACATGTGAACCTTTGGCACCAGAAAACTACGAAATGGATTATGAGAGATTCGATATCAGGACAGTGGAGCAAAAGGAGGCCACTGAAGCTCAAAATATCGAGAATAACTTAGTTTCTACGAAAGAAAGTTCAGACAAAATTACTGAAGTAGAACCAAATCATGAAGAGCATTGCCAGAGTAAAGTTACTGAAAAACAGGAACCACTATTGGAAAATTTGAAGGTAATATCTGCTGCTCCTGAACATATCAGCATACCTCCAAGCACAGCTTCAGTTAAGCCTGATGATGGAAAAATAGAACCATCGCACTTAGATGCAACTCAAAATTTTGTTTACTCGGGAAATGAAGACAGAGGGCTTTCTCGACAATTGAGAAAGGCTAAATTAAAAGGTCCAGTAACTAGTTCATGGAGTCTGCGTTCAAAATCTCAAGAAAAACCTAAAGCTCCTGAGCCTGCTGATTCTATAAAAGAAGGCAGTGGTAATGGAAAAAGGGAAAAGAGGGGAAGAAAAAAAAAGCAGATGCAGAAAAATACTGATGAGTTCTCACGAATGAGAACCCATCTTAGATATTTAATGCATCGAATAAACTATGAGCAATACTTAATTGATGCTTACTCTGCCGAAGGCTGGAGAGGACAAAGGTATTCTTTTTCTTTTTACTACTACATATTATATTTTCTTCTGGATACCTAGTTTTGATATAATTTATGGTACGATCATCATTGTAACTGTGGCCATCTGCTATATCAAATTGATAATGCATGAATTGAATTTACATAAGATGAACTTATGTGGCTTTAGCTTGTATTCGACGAGGGGTTGGAGCCATTCAGGATTGCATGCCACAAGTAGCTATGTTTTTTTGCATGGTGGAGAAAAGTTGTGTAAATTCAGGGGCAAAGCTAGACTGGTAAAAGTAAAACTTAAGCATATTGATCATTTACCAAATATTCAATAATACAAAATAATGAGATATAATGTATAATTACAAATCAAAATGAGATTTATATAAACATTATCTAAACAAAAAGTATTTTTTGAGGTATATTTTTATTGAATCAAAATAAATGATTAGAGAGTTACAGGAAAGGTAGTGATAATTTTAAGTTAATAAAATAAATTATTACCTAGTTCTTTTTAAGATATGAGCTAGAACAATCTAAACAATTAGCTATTAGCAAAGTGAAGATCTTGGTGTTGGAGTTTAAGGTAAAATGGAGATATTAAACAAGTGTGTGGTTTGGTTGAACTGAAGTTAGAAAATCATTGTCAGTGAGAAAACAGATATGATAAAAAATGAAAAACATGATGGAGTATGAAGAGAAATATTGAGGAATTTTAGGTAATAATTTATCATGAATAATTAGTGGAGTGTGGGGATTATTATTATTCAAGAGGAATAAAAAAAGAGTTATATATTATTTTAATCTTTTGATATGATTAGTGGAATTTTTTAATGTCATTTCGACTATGTTAATGTATTAATAATTCTTTAACCAATAATGCATACAAAATATGAAGGGTTTTGATCTGAACTTTGTGTATGTGTGTGTGTGTGTGTGTGTGTGTGTGTGTTGGGTGGGGCTGAAGCTCCCACCTGCATATGCAAGACTCCACCCTTTGTAGATTTTGCAGTTAAATGGCTTGATTCTCATTGAACCATAAGTGGCTGCAGTTTTTCTGATTAATAGAATTGCTTTTACGTGGATGAACATACACACATTGTACTAGAGGGACAACTTTGTGAAGAATAGACTGAAAGTTTAGAGGCGAATCATGTTGAGAGCATGGAAAGCAAGCACTGGAAAGAAAAGAGAGTTGTATGCCAAGTTCAAAGGGGCTGCTTGGGCCCAACAAGCGCACCTCGTGAACATGGGGTGCAATCTTTTTTATCTTTTGTAGAATTGAGCAAATGCTAAACAAATTGAATAAATCTTGAATATACTAATTGAGCTGAAATATACATATAAAACCAAAGGGATTGACAAATCCCACACATAGAAGGAAAAAGAGGGAGAAGTAGAAAACGTAGCTGTACGACTGGGCAAGCACCAACACAGACCTTTGGTGGAGGCAGCGATGGTGGTCGGCTTGGGCTGGGGAGGGGCGGCGGCTGTAGGCAATTATATGGGTTTCTTTTTGGTGAAGAATTAGTGGATATAAATAAAGTTTAATGCCCTAATGGTTTTTTTGATTAAATAGATTCCTCGATGTCTGATCCAAATACGGACATAGATATAGCCCTTTTTTAGAAATTTTATATAGCATAACGACTCTTAAAAGCGTATTTTTCGGTTGAGGAAAAAAATGACAAATTGTTATAAACCAATTTTAAAAAAAGGCATCCGAGTCATTGCCCACCTCTTGGCTTCGGAGACGCCATCTGCTGCAACCCTTGTAACTAGAGCCTTGGTCACAACTCTAATAACTAATAATTGAATTAATATATCCTCTGGAAGTTTTTGGATTGATGAAATGGTAACGTGTTTGCAGTACCATATAACTCTGCATCCAAGCTAACCATTTCCACATTAATGAGTTTATCAAATTCCTGTGAATGATTGGTCATGAATTCATGATTGCTTTCCATTCTTAATTACTTCCATCTATTTGGAAATAGATTAAAGTTGCTGGTATCATGGGAATTGGTGGCCGTTTTTCTTTCATCAAGTATTTTAACATTATGATGCTCATCAAACAATGTTGAATATGTGTTTTTGCTATCTTTCCGTTTTCTTTCATCAAGTATTTTAACATTATGATGCTCATCAAACAATGTTGAATATGTGTTTTTGCTCATTCTGTAATTTCATGCATTCGTCCCGTTAGTAATCATAGAAGTAAGAGCATGATAAATGAGAAAATTGGTGGTCATCATTCATCAATTGATTAATGATGCGTATAAAGTTTAAAGTTTTTGGAATCTATGATTGAAGAAAATGTGAAAATCAATGAGGATGTGTTTGATTTGAGATTTGAAATCCTGTTTTGGGATTTCAAAAACTAAATAGTAAATACTTTTCTGGTTTGAGATTTTGTTATCTGGTTCTTGAAAATCCAATATCCACTTCTATAATACCATTTTTTCCATAACCCAATCTCCAATGACTTATTAATGCAAATAAGATTTTTTATTCCCACTCATTTTTTATTTATTACTTTTCACACTTTTTTTCTCATTTTTACAGCATCTAATAGGACACATTGATTATTACAATTATGTTAATATGCTACTTAAATCTCAAATCAAACACAACCTATTACTCCCTCTTGTACCAAGCTTTGCTCACTTTCTTTATTTGTCTGTCCACCGAAGTGTGCTCATTCTATTTTTGTGAACAATCACTTTATCTTTATCCTCCAAGCATTACTTAATTACTCAAAATGCAAATGACTTTACACTCACAAACAATCACTTTATTCATAAATGGACTCCACAATACCCTTACTTTTGTCTATTTTTTCTTATAACTCATGCCCAGAAAACTGAGCACAGCTTTCGTGGACAGAACAAAGGGAGCACTCCCTCCGCCCCGGATCTTTTATATAGGAAGGTTGACGTATAGTTTAAGAAAAAGTGGAGTATGTGAGTGTGAAGTTAAATAATAAAATACTCCCTCCGTCCCGTAGGAATTTGCACCCTACGGACACATTTTTTAAGAAAAATATGTTTTATATATAAAGTAGTGGCATATGGGTAAATATGTGTATAGGCTTGTGAGTGTGCACGTAAATCAATGTTTCCTATTTTGGTAGTGTGCAAATTTGTTTGGGACATCCAAATAAGGAAAGTATGCAAATTCCTGTGGGACAGATGGAGTATAAAATGTGTGTTTTTCTTACTTTTGTGAATGTGAATTATTTCCTTTCTAAGATGTGAAAAAAGAGTTGGGACTGAGAGAGTACAATTTATTAGGATTGAAATCCACTTGATTTTAGTATCCAGATTCCAAAATCCTCTAAATCCCAAAATAAACCTACCCTAAAAGAAGGTTATTCATAGAATTAGGCTAGAAGAAATAGAGGAGTGTGCCTTCTGCTTAGTTACTATAAAATGCCTAAAAAATTGAAGGAAAATTTTACAAAATAACCAAATGCAGGTCTTATAAAATTATACTCAGCACTAATTAGAGGATATGATTAGAGAAACATGCTTAAGGGGGCTTGGGCATGTGGCCTCTTGGATAACCTAGTATGGCATATAGGAAGTTGGGGAAGAAGGAAAGAAATAATTTAAAATGACATGTTTTACTTATAATTTAAATGAGAACATGTGTCTAGACCCAAAGTTATAGGTATGATCAATGTAGTTGACCACAGTGTGCTAAATGCTTAGTTTGTAGTTTAAGTTTTGAAGGATAATGTACCAGTGTATCAGGGTATTATAGTGGGTATTGGTTAAGAAACTACCCCAATAGACATGCAGACTATCTTTTTTAAGCTGGCGTCTCTTAATGTGGATTAGACTCTGTGGGAACTACCATTTGCCATCTCTTTTCTTGATCTTTCTCACTTTTCAAAAGGTCTGTGTGGTGGAAACGCATTGGTACTTACAGGAGTGATAACTAAATTTTTGATGACTTCCTCTGGAATTCATGGTTGATCGATGCCCTGAATGCATCACAAAAACTGGAAATCTTATCCTAATATTAGTTTCTCTTTCCTTTGTGCTGGCATGCATCACCCATTTATAAATTTGTGAGCTTAACAGCATTGTTTGCTGAGGGCAGGTGCAGTCAATATCAAAACTTAACATATTGGGAAAGGCACAACGGATAAACTTAGAATGCATTTATCATTATTTAGAAGACCCTTTTTCATGGTTTCTCTTCAAGTGTCTGTCTAGTGCAAGTTAAATATGACTTGTCTTTACTTAAAATAAAACATCTCATTCTTCACATTTTTGCAGCTTGGACAAATTAAAGCCAGAGAAGCAGCTTCAGCAGGCAAAATCTCATATTCTACGTTACAAATTGAGGATAAGAGCATTGTTTCAACAGCTTGATATGTCACTTGCGGTGGGAAAGCTTCCAGAGTCTTTATTCGACTCTAAAGGAGAGATTGACAGCGAAGATGTAAGAACTGCAGCATAATTTGTAGTTATATACTTTTCCTTTCTCTGCATCCCTTGCATCAACTCAAAACTTCAAGTTGATCAAGTTCAATTTAATCTTGCTTTAAGTTCCTCCATGCATATTCTTTAGTGCTGCAAATCCCCCTGCTTTGTTAGTTAGGCCTTTCCAGAAATTCACTGGAATAGCATTTCACTTACCTCTGTACAAAGCATCTATTCTTGTTTGAAGTTGATCTTGCTTCATAATTCACTATGTGAGTTGCAATAATTATAGAATGAGTTGTGATTTTGTATTTTACCCTATAGTTGGATGTGACTAGTAATATTTCTTTCTAACAAATTTTTTTAATTGCTTGAGACATAGTTTTAAAAGGCACACCTTGGGCACTAAAGACGAGAGGCTATGGGCTTAGCGCCTCTTCTATGTAATTTGAGGTGCTGATGCTCGGGCGAGCGCCTTAGGCGCCTTTTTGAGGTGACAAAAGGCGCGCCTCTGGAGTGCCTCTTGACTTCTTTTTTCTGGTCAAATTTTTTGAAACAATTTAACACTTTCAGTTTTTGGTCATTTTTCTAAATATTATTAACACTTTTTAACCCCATAACTTATGAAATGATGTTCACATTTAAAATAGATAATAAATCATAAAAACCCAAAAAATTGTGAAATACAATCGGTCATTGAAGCGTCGTTATAATTCTCTTGATCGAGTTGACCCAATTTCTTTAAAAGAAATTGATGAAAGCAATGAATGGTAGGGGGATAATAATTTCGATGAAGATGAAGACTTTGTACATAATTGTGAAAATTTAATTTGGAGTATGGTTGCAAATGCTCTTTGGGTTGATGACCCTGTATACCAAACTAGAGGGAAACAAGTGAACAAGGGGAAGGGTAGAAGGAAGGGAAGAAATGTGATTAGTTCAAGTGTAAGGTTACCTTCTAAAGGTAAGAGCAAACAAGTGGACAAAGGAAAGGGGAAAAAAGACTCAACTCTTAGTTAGACTAGAGATGAAGATGATGATGATGAGGAAGTTGATGAAGAGGAAGAAGAGTGCATTGATGAAAAGGAGATGTTTGATGAGGAGGAGGAGGGTTTTGATTTTGATGTTTATGAGAATTGAGGAATAGTTGACTTAGTGGTTAATTGATGAAACTTTAAATTATTAATGGCTTTTTTGTGTGTGTGAAGAATGAACTTGTGAGGTCTGTCTTCACTTCTTCGGTGTTAATTTTGTGTTTACCTTATGTTATAATATTCATTTATTCAGTTTGTGTATGTATCATATACCGATATTATATGCCAAAATTATGTGAGGCATGCCTCGGACGCTAGTAGACCCTTGGCGCCTTTTGTCGCCTCTCGCCTTTCAAAACTATGGCTTGAGATCCGCCGTCTGGACCTTATGCATCACATTTCTTTTCCAGTTGTTTCTAGTTTCTTATGTTGTAATCAAATATGTTACTTATTTGGATTTTCTTAATGGTGAGAATATATGTTACAATGTTTCTGTTTTTGGTTGACTGAATATTGTTGTCATTTTTATTTTTCCATGGCAAATAAATGAATTTCAATGCTTTATTTCTAATGATTTCCCATGTGCACATTGTTATGATTTGTGAAACCCTAATAATGGTAGATGTGTCTTAATATTATGTAAGGAGTAATATCCATAAGTAAATGAATGCAGTAATATCCATAAGTAAACGAACTGATGTAGTAATATCAATAAGTAAATGATTGGAAACATTCCCAATGTTTCTGTAAGCTTTTGACTGATTATTGTTGTTATTTTTATTTTTCCATGGCAAAGAAATGGATTTCAATGATGTATCTCAAATGATTTTCCACGTGTATGTTCTTATGATTTGTAAAGTATTTATAGTGGTAGGTGTGTATTGATAGTATGTGAGGATTAATGTGCATGAGTAAATGAACTGATAGAAACATTCCCTATTTTCTACCAAGTGTCATGTGGCAATTTCGTTTGAGACCTATAAATATCATTTTTCAGGTTTGAGCCTTGCCTGATTCATTTGGTTTTTTTTTTCCTCAACCTTGTATAATAATGCTTCCTTTGATGGTAATTGTCTAACGTGGTTTCATGTGTAGCTATATGACTCAAAATTGGCATTTAGGAATCTTGAGCTCTCTCTAATGGTGTTGCAGATTTTCTGTTCAAAATGTGGCTCTAAGGATCTGACACTTGATAATGATATCATCTTATGTGATGGTGCCTGCGAACGAGGATTTCACCAGAACTGCCTGGAACCACCTCTGTTAAAAAAAGACAGTAATTACAGTCCATCCATTATGTTGCTTTTGTTACTTTTATCATGTCTAATATGTAGTCAATTTTTATTTACATCACTTTTTTGGTTGTGCACATAGTTCCTCCTGGTGATGAAAGCTGGCTTTGTCCTGGATGTGATTGTAAAGCCCATTGCATTGACATGCTTAAGGATTATCAGGGGATAAAAATTTCCATCATCGACAGTTGGGAGGTCTGCTCTGTACCATTAGATACAGTTTCCTTACATGCTTAAATTAACTGCTCATTATTCTCTCTATATACAGAAAATCTTTCCTGAGGCTGCTGCTGCTGCATCTGGAAAGACACTTGATGGTGGTGCTGGGTCTTCATCAGATGATTCTGAGGATGAGGAATATGATCCGGATAAGCCTGATACTGATCAAAAGGCTGAAGGAGATGAATCAAGTTCAGATGAATCTACGTTCTTGTCTGGCTCTGATGATATAGCAGCTCCTCTTAATAATGAGAAATACCTGGGGCTTCCTTCTGATGATTCAGAAGATGATGATTTTGATCCCTCTGCATCTCATCAAGATGAGCAGGTGAAGCAGGATAGTTCAAGTTCTGATTTCACCTCGGATTCAGAAGACCTTGGAGCTCTACTTGAAGATGAAACTGCCATTGGTGAAGATATCACACAAATTTTGCCATCAGCAGATAACAAACTTCCCATCACTGGCTCTATTGAAAAAAATTCTGAGGTAGGTAGGGTGAAGAGACACTCACTAAAAGATGAGCTGTCTTACCTTATGGAGACTGGTGCAGAACCTGTATCTGGCAAAAGACATGTAGAACGATTGGACTACAAAAAGTTGAATGATGTGAGTCTCTTACTTGCTCACTTTTATGTTTTACACAGCACAGGCAAATTAGCCCACATAGAATTAGTTTCCTTTCCAAGGTACGGCATCTGCAGCCACTTTTCACTGGATTTTAAGGCGATCATGACTTCATGAGTTTTAATTGGGGCTCGACTCTGATGTCATATTAATAGCATTAATTGATGTTACACGCAAACAAATTGGGAATAGGCTATGGTCAGATGTCAGTCTTTCTCCCTCTTGCATGGTTTCAACATAGGGGATAATATGTCTACATCAAGTAAAGTGATTAGGACTTAGTTTTTAAAATACCCTACAGCTATTATTACCAAAATCAATGTACTCAAATTTTGATTTACTTTCTCCATCATGCATGGTTCCCCTGTTTGTTTGTTTTGTTTCTACTTCCCAATATGATTTGCATAGGGGAAAATGATTACGGTTAAATCATGGGTGTTTATTCAGTATTTAACTCAACTAATACTATGTGTTTGTTTTTATGTCTTGAAAAATTGCATGGAGTATTTGATGAGCTTTGAGTTATATAAGCAATGTAGTTTGCACAAAATGTTGGTTCATTGCCTGTGTTACATTCTAGCTGCCAAAAAAAACAAAAGCAGGGAAAATATCTTGGCTGTACTTGTCATTAAAATGTTTAAGAAAAAATTCAAGGAAATGGAGAAGGCGACAACTTCAGATTATCTACTGAATCTCGATGAACTATTCTTGTTATGATTTCTCTTCTTGATCCAGTCCGTTATTTTACACTGTACCAGTAACTACTAGCTTCTTGAGGATACGAAGTATAATTGAGAGTTTGCATGTCATTCAACTAATATAGCTTGTATACTTTGAATGAGTGTAGTCCTATCTGTGCTTATCAATTCTCTGAATGTAAGACAAAGTATGCGTCATGTAGTTGGCCTCAATACAGGCATTTATTCAACATTCTCAGGATTTGACTGTAAATTTGGGAGATTTTGGGGCTCGTGGAGCATAAAAAGGTGAACAATGTTTTTTGACTTAGGATTGTGGAAGACAGAGAATGTGAGAAACTGTTTGGAGGATCATTATAGCTATGTCACTAAAATATCTAGGGCTTGGATTATTTGCTTATTAAGTCGTCTCTTTAGAAAAAAGGGTCTTCATCCAGTGAATTCAAGTGTTTACTGTATAGTATCCCAATTCAGTACTTCTCTGAGATGTTCTTTTTTTTTTTTTTCCTCGGGTTCTTTTATGTGGTGAATGATGCTTTTTCTGTTGAAGGAAACGTATGGAAATTCTTCTGATTCAAGCGATGAAGATTTTGATATTAATGATACTACTACTCGAAAGAGAAGAAAGACTAGTTCTGGGAGAATTGGCACGAAGTCCTCTTATGAGACCCCTATTACAAAGAGTAGCATTCAAATGAAGGATGAGAATCAGAAAGAAAGCGAACAGTTTACTAAACAAACTAACAAAAATGGTGCTGATGGGGTTACACCAGAGGAGTCGGCCAAAGTTGGTTCTGCTAGTACAGGTACTAGAAGATCGAAGGTTAATCGGCTTGGAGAAACTGCAACACAGGTATTTATTTTGTGTTTATGGAAGCAGTCCTACTGTCCTGGTGTTAACAGTTCTGATGATAGCTTAGAAATTTGTTGGAACTTGTTTGTGTTTCAAGCATTTACTGTTCAGGTGAATCAGAAATTGAAATGTGATCTGCTAACCAGCCATATTTAATTATTCCAATGCTTGTAAATATTTTAAGTGGTTATCTTGGACAAGAACTATATTCAACATACCTGCAGTATTCGTAGCTACAATTACATTGCACTGGAAGTGCTGTTACTTTTCTTGTTTATCTTCGTTTATAGGATTTTTTTCTCCTGGTGATTTTCAATAATGAGTGTATGTGTTTTGTACAGAGGCTCTATACGTCCTTTATTGAGAATCAGTTTCCTGAAAAACATGTAAAAGAAAACTTGGCTAAAGAACTAGGGCTCACCATTCGGCAGGTATCTTTGGACCTTAATGCTCCAGGCTTGTGTTAGTATAATGCATGCATCCTTTTAGTCAGTAAAACATTTGTTTTGCAGGTTACTAAATGGTTTGAAAATGCTCGTTGGAGCAATAATCATAGACCACGAGGGGAGCAAAATTCAAGCAAGAGGCCACAAGAACCTCAGCCAACTATTGGTACAGACAGTACCTTTTCCAATCAAAATATGGAAGTGTCAGCTCAGAACAGTAATGCAGAGGCAAAAGCGGAAAACTTGGCAACTAATACTAGCAATAACGGAAGCAGGTGATGGCGAATTTGTTGTCTTGAGAAGTAGCCAATGATGGAGGAGAAGCAATTCTGCTTCTTGATCATGTATTTTGATATTCTTCAAAGACTACATTCAAATTTCACTAGAAATCAGAGAAAGGTCAGCAACTCATGACGTTGATGCTGAATGACTTATTTATTTCCAGCTGAGTCACACATTCTAAGCTCAACACTTGGGAAAACACCTCACCTTGAATTCGACACTGCTCCATGATGATCTGGTACATCCAACAACAATCTTTCAGACTGAAATCCACATGTGTGAGGACCAAGTGGCTGAGATCATAGAAATGGAAGGCGGTTCAGTAACCAGGTGGTGAGAGTTTACAGTTTTCAGCATATGCTCGTCTTGTCTGTTCCAATATTAGATGATGTTTTTTATATACTTCTTGAATGTGTCTCAAATTTTGAGGACTGACGTGTTTGTTACATTATTTGTCTTACTGTTATTTGAGTTATATATATAGAGTGGGGATGGTGTTTGGAGAGGGTGGGGGTGGAGGATGAAATCATTGCTCTAGACTAGAGAGATGACTGAGGGAAATGGATTGTTGAGTGCTTTGGATCTCTTAACCTGCTGCATCATTTCCATATCTAACCAAACCCACATCCATACCAATTTATAAATGATATTGAGATACAACTGATTGTATTATTGGAAAGTGTATTAGGAAATTTATGGGTGTAATGTAAGAGTATTTTTCAATTCAAAATTCACTCTCCATCTCCTCTCTCACCTCACATGCATCATCAACTATTGAGTTGATGCTCTTTCCACCTCACATCACATGCATCAAGTATTGAGTCAATGGAAGAGTGGACTAAACTAAAACCTACAATACAACAAGAAAAAGGACATCAAAGCTATTTATAGTGACTAGAAATATCTATTAGAAGACTTTAATACAGAGGAACAGGTCTACTAAAATCAATTTACCATGCCCATATCTCTATTTCCTTCCATTACTCTCCTCACCTGTTTAACGAAATTAGGATCATACTTGAAATAAGCCTAATGGCAACAAAATGGTGAATTGGTGAAACAGGGACTTATAAACTCGATGAGAAAGTGACCACCCAAAAGCTTCACAACAAAAGCCATGCCTGAGTTATATATAATAATTGAAGGAAAATAACAAGTACGCCATGAATGTTATGCATTTGTGTATAAAAGTGATATTTGGATGGAAAAGGAATATAGGGTTATGAGGTTATCCGGCACTGGAATTTGGCGTGTTTTTTTTTTTTTTTTATAATACTAAAAAAATAATCTATAAATATAATTACTAAATAAATAATTAATGAATAATATTCAAATAATAATTTATAATACCCGAAGAGCAATTCACCAGTTCTCCAAGAATAAGTTTAAATAATATGTTAAGAGTAACTCATCAATACTCCAAGAATAACTTACAATATCCTAAGAACAAATCTAAGTAAATACCTCAAGAACAAATCACAAATACTATAGGAATAATTCACAATACTCCAATAACAAGTTTAAGTAAATACCTCAAGAACAAGTTTAAGTAAATTTTCCAAGAATAACTCACAATACTCCAAGAACAATTAACAATACCCAAAGAACAAATCACTAATACCTTAATGCAAAAAAAAAACGTATTGTGTGGTGTATAGGGTATGTTTTTGAAAATTCAAAATGATAATTAAAATTTAAGCGCATGGTATGCACCAAATGACCACAAATTTTTGTGGTAAATAGTATAAGAAAGCTGATCCATTTTTATCTTGATGGCATGATTTTTTGAATCTTGTGCTTGAGCCTATGTAATAGAAAAAATAATTTTGTCTATTATAATTTTTATGCATAAAAATCACCTCTATAAATTCTTCTTATAACATTTGAATCATATTCTTTCTAAACATAATTGAATTGAAATACAAGTCTATAAATCATATACTGATATTTAAATGAGATCTTCTATGTTATTAAAATGAGATATTTCATTAACTCTTCGTCTTAACAAAAAAAACAACAGTAATGAAATAAAATCAACTGTAACTTATCTTGAAAATTAACATAATAAAAAAAATACAATTCCATTTAATTTCTTTTAAGAGTGGAAAAAAAGGAATGAGAGCATGCTTACATTTTTACTATTTCAAAAGAAATTAAACAAAAATAAAAATTAAATAGTTATAAAATTTTGCTGCCTCTGTCAATTTTTTTGTCATGAAAATTAATATCATTCCGATACACTAATATAATATAATCTTCAAATTCCATCCTTGAGCCTAGCAAAAAGAATCTTATGTAATATAATATTATACATAACATTAAATTTCACTTTAATATTTGAAGTTTTATCTTTAAAATATAATTAGAATCATGAATCATAGTATAATACATAAAATCATCTCTTATAAAGTCTTGTCTTAAAACATTCCAATCATTTTATTTTTATTGAACATTATTAAATTGAAATATATGTCTATAAATTATATAATAATGTTTAAACGAGATGTCATTTAATTCTTTATCTAAACAAAAAGAAGTTCTTCATCTAACTACAACACCACCATAAAAACAATTGTTTTTATATGTAGTATACTGTTGACAAGGCGAACTAACACAGCAGGCATCAGTATAATTACGAAGGACCCGCAGGTCGCCGAGCTCGGCGAAGCAGGTAGCAGCTAGCCCAGGCCCCGAAAGCCTGGGACCAGCTTACCAATCGGGCGAAACGAGGAGAGCTAGCGAGGGAGCTCGCCCGCGAGCACGGAGGCCAAGCCGAAACCCATCCCTATACTCCCAGAAATGGCACAAGGCAAGGGATCTCGCCAGGCAGCTCGCCGGGCCCGGGAACCCAACCAGCGAGTGTATAGATAGGACATGTACATGTAGTAGAAATGGGCATTGAAAGGGGAGCAGTGTGGGGGACCAAGACGAGGGTAAGGAACCCTCGTCAACACCGGAAGCCAAATAGGCTCGTAAGGTGTCGTCTCACACTCGCACACCTATAAATAAGACCTCTCTTGTAACTATTACAGGATGAATTGAATACAACCGTACTTTTACTTTCTCTCTCTAAGCTCTCATTTCTCTCTCTATATTATATCCAAGAACACGAAACCTTTGATTATTGTTTGATAGGATTAATACGTTATAAAGCCACATAAACAAACACGGTTATTAAATTCTATCAACATATACCCTCATAATGATAACAATATTAATGGAATAAAATTAACTGTAACGTACCTTAAAAATAACGAAAGAAGAGATATATAATTTCATATAATCATGCCGCCATTTTTTACCATTTCAAAAGAAACTAAACCGAAATAAAATTCAAAATTTATAAAATTCTGTCGTCTTCATCAAATTTCCGTCACAAATATTAGAATCATTCCGATACACTAGTATAAGATATTCTTCAAATCTCATTCTTAAGCCTATAAAATTGCAAAAAGAATTTTGTGTACCTCGTCCACAGTAAATGATATATATTGTCTTAAATGATCATCCAAAATAAATAATCCACTTACATAAAATGGAAAAATTATAATAATTGTTTTTCATTTTTTATACACATATACTCATTTTTACGTATTACATCAAATTTATTTTTATAATAATCTTTTTTATACTAATACTTTTACTTTTACACATCACATCTACGTTTCTTAATAACCATACACAACCAAGATAGTTCAATTATCATGGATGGAAAGTGTATAGAGGGAGTATAATTTTATACAGAAAATTAAATTTCACTTTAATAGTTGAAGTTTTATCATTAAAATATGATTGAAATCATGAATTATAGTATAATATACAAAATCATCTCTTTAATTGTTATAACAATATGGAATACTATAGAAAATGCAAAATAAAAGAAGACAATATTTAAAGAAAATTATTTTACTCAATTTATTGGTGTGCATAACAAATAATCATATCATCTATTTATAGGGAGCTCATGCATAAATATATATAATGATAATTTAAAAAGACAATTAAATGTATATAAATAGTTCTACATTATTGCATGTAATTTCCTTGTAAAATCAAGAACATCTAACACACCTTTGATATTCTATTATAATTTCCAAATATATTAATTTTTTTCATAACATTCTTATAATTTTAAAACATAATTGAATTGAAATATAAGTCTATAAATTATATAATAATATTTAAATGAGATCTCTCGTTGATTTTTTTCTTAAAAAAAATCATCTAACCACCACCGCCATAATAATAACAATAATAATAATATAATAAAATTAACTGTAACTTATCTTAAAAATTAACATAAGAAAAAAACATACAATTCTATTTAATTTCTTTTGAAAAGGAAATAAACAGAAACAAAATCCCATTCTAATAAAATTTTGCCGCCTCGGCAAATTTTCGCTCTTCGGAACATTTCAAAATCATTCATTCGTACACAAGACAAGACACAGGTGAGCGCACAATAAGCAGCCACATTGTTTGCAGAAACCCTAATTCAATTGCTTTAATCCTGGACGAAAGAGGTCTCGAATGGCTAGCAGAGAAACACCTGTTCCTACTGAAAATAGAGCATCTCGCAAACGACCTAATCAATCCGTAGAAGGGAGTTCAAGGATAAAGAAACGGGTACCACTCGGGGACCTCACAAACACATCTTCCAATGTCTCGACTATGACCCAGAACCCGTGTGTGGTGAATACCCGGAAACGAAAACCCGATCCCGTGTCGAAGAGTACTAGAAATGAAGTTAATCTGGACTCGGAGGTCAGCCCTGGATCTTATGAGCCGCAAAAATGTGGATATGCTCCTGCAATATTTCAGCATCTACATTCTTTAGAGGTATCCGACTGTTCCTTTTCATTTTCTTTATCAGCTATTTAATGTCGGTCTATCTCTTTTTTGTTGTTTCATCGCAATCTTTTATTTTGTTATCAGAATTTTCTTTTTCCTGCGTATGAAGGACATATAAGATGAGCTGGACTTCAATTTGACGTGTAGTATCGTCAATTATGATTAATGAAAGTCCAGAACTACTTGAAATCTGGAAATATATGAGAGTAGCATTAAGCAACTCTGATAATTTGGCTTTTGATAATTAGTACCACATTACTGCAATCAGATGTACTTTGCTGTTACAGGATTACAAAATGAAAGCTGTTCAAAAAATGGAATTGATGCACATCATGCCAACTTTTTATGTTATAAAATTTTTATATCCAAAATTAAGAATACTTTCTGTTCTCGGTGTTGATGTTGGTTCATTAGTGTGAATTTACTGCACTTAATATGTTTGCCTTACGATGCTACTTTGTAATATTAATGATTTGTGCCATTTTAGTGCTCACAAAGCTTAAATTTCCATTTTGGAATTTCTGTCATTATGAGCTCTTAGATTCTCATGTTGAGATTTTGGACAAAATCGAATAGTCCTCTCTGGTTTAACGGTGGCAAATAAGACCATTCTTCATTGTTTCAGTTTTCTGTTTCTCTCATGTCAGGAGCAATTTTGATTTTAGGTTTGAATTATAGTCTCTAATCGAAGTTAAAGATGCTTTATCATTTACGTCTTTAATGTGCTTTCAGTTTTATCTTGTGCCATTAAATTATATTTTATGAATGAAATTATGAAATGAAAAATCCAGTTCACCTTACCTGGCTATTATTACTTGATTGAAAAGAGGTTTGTTTACTGAATTATTTCACCTTTGCAGTTGTAATCTATTTGTTGTATGATGGAGGTTTTATTGTACTAGGTTGAGGCTAAAAGGAGACCTTTATCTAATTACATGGAAAAGGTTCAGGACGATATAAGCCCAGTTATGCGAGCAATCCTGGTTGATTGGCTGGTGGAAGTAGCACAAGAGTACAAGCTTGTCTCGGACACCCTATATCTTGCTGTGCACTATATTGACAGATACTTGTCTTCCCATAAACTGATACGCAATAAGCTTCAGCTTCTTGGAGTATCTTGCATGCTTGTAGCATCGTAAGCCCATGATTTGCTGCCTTAATTTGTCTCATATTCTCATTGCACTTTCTTATGCTGGTGATATAAACTGCAGTAAATATGAAGAAATAAGCCCTCCACACATTGAGGACTTCTGCTATGTTACAGACAACACCTACACAAAAGAAGAGGTCTGTTGAGTCAATTAATCCTGTAAATTTTTGTTTGAAGCATGTTGCAGTATGCTTAATCAACTGCGTAACAGGTGGTGCAAATGGAGAGTGATGTCCTCAAGTTTTTGGATTTTGAGATGGGTAATCCAACAACTAAAACATTCCTCAGGTTAGGAAAAAAAAAACCATTTTGTAATTTTGAAAACCTTATTTAGTCTATCATTAATGGTAAATGCATAGCAGAGCAGATGACAAAATTGTTATGGTTAGTTATTTACTGCAAACTCACTGTATTGTTGAAATTTGCAGAATTTTTACTAGGGCTGTTCCTGATAAACTCATGGTAGGTGGATGAGTTGAATCATCATTTCATGTTCCTTAAAATCCCACATATCAGGCTAACCATGTTATTGGCTTTTTCCAGTTCTCAAATGTCCAATTCGACTTTTTGTGTTATTACATTGCTGAGCTAAGCTTACTAGATTATGGTTGTGTCCGCTACATTCCTTCAATAGTTGCAGCCTCAGCCATCTTTCTTGCAAGATTGACATCCTGTCCGAGGGGTCACCCATGGGTAAGCCATATTATTAAGTGCTCCAACAAAGAGTCACTAATCAGAGTTAATATTCTTGATTGCTCCATCAAATTGTCTTTAAACTGTTGAGAACAAACACAAGTTTACTGACACTTCTTGCAGACCCTGGCTCTACAGCAGCATATTGGTTATAAACCACACGAGCTGAAAGAGTGCATCCTCAGACTTCACAATCTGCTTCTCAGAAGTGAACTATCTGCACGAGCAGTTAGACAGAAATATATGGATCATAAGGTACATTATTTTACCTTTTTTTACAGCAATAGAGAACACTTTTCACCATACATTTCAGTAGTCACAGTTAAGTTAGAATCTTGACTTGCATCATATTTATTTCTTTCAACAGTACAAATGTGTTGCCTCACTGAATCCACCCTCTGAAATTCCTGCATGCTATTTCGAGTTTCCGAGCGAATAAACTCTCACAATCTCAAGAAAATCAACCAAACATGTGGATACAATTCTTGGACTTCGATTGAAATGTGCTGGAGAATTTCATCAAGCTTTATTCAAAGTCATATGAGCAATTTGTTTTGTAGCCTTTTAATTAGTTGATCAGAAGTTGTAGTAGTCAATAAGGTGGTTCTTGCATTTGCAATGCTTGTGAGATGCACTACTCGTGTTTATACACGTTCCAAAAATGATTGTGATATACATACTCATGTATATACACATTCCTGCCTACTTTGGCCAAATAAACAGCATTAATCTTCTCAATGCTGCTGCTTATATTTTGCCATTTTTTGTTTTTAGGTAACTTCATGAGACAGTCTACAAAATTTACATTTTCTAAAAAAAATCAAATTGATGAGTATGAGAGTAAGTTTAATAATAAAATCATTAGAAAAATAAATAATATTAAAGTAATAAGTGTAATTTCATATTCTGTAATCTGTAACTCAGATGAGCGTTCTATTTTTTTTTGGATAGAGATGTAAATGAATCAAGTTTATCCTTGTAATGGGAAAAAAATAAAAAGAGTTGCACCTTTTTTTTAAATTGTAAAGAGGGACAAGTGTGAAAAAATTATAAAAAATGCACATTCCAAAGCATACTTAAAATGAGTGTGTAAATATTTTAAAAATTGCATATTTGCTACTCTTTATAATAAAATTAAAAAATTGTCTCTCTTTGTAATTGTGTCTATTGTAATTCATTTGAATTTAGTTGTATTGCTCGAATTCGTTAATGGAATTATTAAAATGAAATAAAAAGATGAATCAAGTTTATTGTGGTTTATTCAAACTCATGAGGAAGATAGTCATTGTTATAAATATATATGTATTATATGGATATTACATATAAATATAACTTATTAGGCCAAGAGCTCAAGGATTAATATTTCATCTATTTACATTAATGTATTCAGTAAATCCTAATTATTTTGAGTATCCATGCAATCATTATTTTAGTGAAAGATCCTGACTTGATACACTTATAAAAGTAGACGAATTGATAATTAAATTTTGTGTTGTTTCTTATTTGTTGCTTTATTAATTCTCAATAGTTACTAGGTTAAGTACTTAGACCTGGTGATGAGTTAACAATTCATCAATTCATAATACAATGTGAAAACTTATAAAATTTTATTTTTATGCATTTAAATATTACAGCAGAAAAATAAAATACGTGTAAATAAAATTATATACCGATGGGCCAGCCCATGAATAAAGAAATTAATAGGTTACCATAATTGGGCCGTTGTATACACAGTTAAAATGGGCTTGAGCCCAGTGTAACCGTTTTACTTTACTAAAGGCGCGAGCAAAGAAAACCGCAGAGGCTCAGCAATCCTCCTGATACTTTTTTTTTTCGTTTGAAAAGCTTCTGATAATTATATATAAATCAACCGGCGATGGAATATGAAAGCGACGAGCTGGAGCTCAAGGCGGCGGGCGCGGTGGCGCTGGGCGGCGGGCGCCTTGGATTTCTCATCCGTGGTTGGGAGATCGAGTCTTCCAAGCGTTCCATTCTCAACTCTTCTCTTCTCCAAGAGTACTGTCTTCTACCCTGCTCTCGCTGTGTGTGTGTGTGTTAGTTGGGGGATGGCTAGTGGACAATGAGAAGCGTTTGAAGCATGATTATTATGTGCCAGAAACTCCTTGATGATATAACTTCTAATTTAGAATGCCGCTGCGAATCATCACGCTGTTGACTCTCTTTATTAGCGTATTGTTTTAGAGATTTTAAGGTCAAAAGCTCAAGGCCTTCACAACCCCAACCCCTACCCCCATATAAGGATCGAAACGTTTATTGAGTGGTTTCGATATTCAATGGCATAATGGAGTCGTTAAACTGTGATTGTTAGGACCATCTTGTTCACTTCTTCCAATTTCTAAGCAGGAAATCGTCCTTGTGCTTTTGCGTCTCTTTGAGCACAAGCATCATCTTTTTTTTAATCAGTAAATGTTAGTTGTTAGTAGTTAGAACTTAAAAGTTAGTTCACCAAGTTCCAAAACACTCAAAAAATTATCTCTTGGTCAATTTTATATCTCCCTTAGTTATTTCTCAGAGGGAATCAAACTCGGGTCACTCACTCAAGTGAGGAATCCGGTGGGCAGGTGAGCTAACCCACCCGGTTACAAGCAGCATCCCTTTATTGAGTCTTCTACTTCCCTTTGCATTATAGTCTCTCTGGTCCCAGTTTACATTGCTCAATGAAAATGACATAGGCTTTCTTGACATAGTTGTTTATTAGTATAAAAGGTGTAAAGTTATGATATACAGGTCCTTTCAACTTTATGAAAGGGTAGTTATTACATTGTTTGAGGGTTATCGAGAACAAGTGTGGCATGAAATGTAAATAAGAGATGTTTGTAAGAGGTTAGTTTAGAGGGTATAATTACTTTATTGCCATTATAAGTGATGGAAAAAAAAAAAAAAAAGAACCTTCCTCTATAGTCTTATGAGCAATCTAAAAAGGTACGGAGGGAGTACAACTGCAATCAAAATTATTCCAATTTCTGTCATTTTCCTATAAAACATATAAATGGCCAAATGAAGCATAAATTCAAAAGCAGATGAAATATAGTACTGGTTCGTTAGTATTGATGTGGTATCATCAGTAGATTTAATATTTTCAACCTCTACTCAAGTGATTATTTTTGAAAAAATTATAATCCTTGTCCTCGACATCAAGCTTTCTTTTTATCATCCCCCCTCTTTCAAAATGCCATGACTTGCAAGTTTTCTTTCTGAGTTCAGACAATTGCCATTGAATCCTCTTCCTGACATCCACAATCAGAGGTCATTGGTGGCTTGCTAGATTTAGATATTTCTTCCCGATGAACTGTATTATTTATTCTTATGATTTAATTTCTTATCCTGAGTAATTACAAGCATCTATCTTTACCTGCAGGTGGGAAGAGAAGCTTCAGACGTCCCACTTGCCCGAGATGGTTTTTGGTGAGAGTTCTCTGGTTCTTACACATGTGAGCAGTGGCATTAAAGTTCATTTTAATGCATTTGATGCTATGTGTGGCTGGAAGCAGGAATCATTGCCTCCAGTTGAAGTTCCAGCAGCTGCTAAATGGAAATTTCGATGGTATGCATGTCAGATCACCACTATACTGTTTAACTTATGATTACTTTTTATGACATCATATCAAATTCATATGAGACACTACAATGTGCTTGTATATTTAAATGTTATGGCCTTGGTTGCACTTTAATGACTTATTGCAGTACCTATGTTGATTGTTGAAACTCTAAATATGAACAAGCTTGTTTCAAGTCAGAATGATTCTTAGGGACTTAAAAAATAGTTAAACTGACCTATTATAAGTTTTTTTTTTTTTTTTTGAGAGCCAACCCTTTTATTAGATTACTGCTATAATGATCATCAAATTTGATGAACATGACATGTATATCTGCACAACGAAGACAATGTTGTTATGCCTAGTTATGTGTCATGGGATACCAGTAAACGTTGAAACAATTTCCCTAGGGTATGTTTGTTTTGGGATTTAGTTGTGCGTAGCAAGTCATGACTTTGAAATCCTGGGATGTGAAAATCTTGATGAATAGTAAATACATGTGTTTGTTTTGGGATGTTGGTAGGGTATGATGTTATTTTATGTCAAATCAGAGTGTGATAATGATTGATATTATAGGTATAATAATATATATAATAGGTATTTTATGAGTGTTGTGTTGGAAAGAATAATAATAGGAATAGGTATTTTTAGGTGTGGAATGAGTTTGGGATTTGAAAACCAGATGTTAAATCTCAAACTCGTGTGGAGCGTGCAAAGTCCTACGTCCATCCGAGTGAGTCCCAAAACAAACAAACCCCTACAGATTTATGGGAGATTTTTCTTCACTGTCCTCCATGATCCAGGACTCAAAAGCCATATATGGCAACATTTAATCTAGGTGAATATTAAGCAATGCCATATATTACATGAACTAATGGTACTATATCATGCACTCTCTGCTTCTGTTCTAATTATTATTATTGTCATCACTATTTTCTAATTCTTGCAGGAAGCCTACTGATGAGGTGCTACTGGATTATGATTATACGTTCACAACACCATACTCTGGAAGTGCTAGTGTTATAAAAAGTCTTGAGGTGTGCTCTCTCTCTGTGTTGTACTGTTGCATGGGCTTTGTGTTTTTTGAAGTAGAGAGGATTCATTTGTGAGAGAAGTTTAATGTTAATGTTTTATTTTTATTCTTGGTTCTGCTAAATTTACACCTAATAATATGCCTTAGGTGTAATTTCACGTAGCCTAATAATAGACCCTTGAAAAGAAGGCTTTCCAGATTTGCTTAACTTATTTTTTAATAGTTTACATTGTTCAATGTGCCCTTCTCCATTTGAACTCCTTAAAACGCTATGTTGTTTATTGACTAGTCTGGAGGAGAAGCACCTAACAACAGCAGCTGCAATCTTCACTGGGAAGACTGCCAGGAACAAATTGATATGGCTGCATTGGGATCTAGAGAGTCCATTCTTTTCTATGACGAGGTTTGTAATTAGTTGATGGGTCTTCCTGGAGCTTTTAGGATCAGATGCTTCAGAAATGAAATGCATTCCCAATTTACTTTTCGCACAATGATCAACAACCTCATCTTCAATTTTTCTACAGGTAGTATTGTATGAAGATGAATTGGCAGATAATGGTGTCTCTCTTTTGACAGTTAAAGTGGTAAAAGATTCTCATTTTTGGTCATTTTCTATCTTCTCCATTCGTGGATGAGACTAACTGAAAATTATACTCTCTGTCCCTGTGACATTGCAGAGAGTCATGCCAAGTGGCTGGTATCTTCTCTTGCGTTTCTGGGTGAGTTTTTTCAGATTTTCTCAAGATGTATCCTTGACAAGATGCCATTCAGAAGTTCTCTCTAATATTTTTTAATTTTCAGAAGTGTACATCAGATTAATCTGTGTGCTTCTTGTTTCCTTCATATTTTACTTTAAAGAGTACTAGGTTTCAAGTGTAGGGGTAATGCTTGTGTTACTGCTGTTGCTTCCTGGATTATTCATTATTGGACATTATCTTACAGCTCAGAGTAGATGGAGTGCTTATGAGACTGAGGGACACTCGTATGCATTGTACTTTTTCAGAGAGTACTGAACCAGTTATTCTTCGAGAAATCTGCTGGAGGGAAGCTACCTTTAAGGCCTTGTCATCTGTGAGTATTATCATTCTTGTTGGCAGAACATTAAAATCTGGTAGTTATGTCTTTTTTTTAGCTATCCTTGTGCAGTCCTGTATTTTAGTTTCTGTAGATCTTTTGCTGCAAATATTAATTTGTTTGAGTCAATTGTTACAGAAAGGGTATCCTACAGATTCTGCTGCATATAGTGATCCTGGTATCATCAGTGAAAGGCTTCCAGTTGTCATGCACAAGACCCAAAAGCTTGTGATACAGTAAATACTGTAAGCTATAATAGTCAATGACATTATTTAATAGCTGAAGCATGCCAGTCATCCTGAAGAATTGAGAATGATATATTTTGTAGATTTCTATGTTATTTTGAGAAAGCTGTAACCTGTTTGATGGGAATATTGCACTCTTGTCAGTGTTGTACTAACTATCTTTTCAAATTTGGTAAAACTTGATTAGCTACTTTGATGACTGAAATTATATCTTGCTGCATTCCATGCATATATTTAAAAATGCTATTCAAGTTAATGATGTGCCACCTCTTTGAAGGGTCTTAGTATTCAGTAATATGAAAAGCCTTGTGTGATACTTTGGTTGATGTGGACAATTAAGGGCAAGAATAGTAAAATCATTCTTTATCCATATCTATTTGCACCTGTGGAAGATGGGAAACACATAACTTGGTTGTAGAAACTTAATTATGACCTAGTTTCTGAGGACGAGACATTTAGCAGATTAAACTTCAAGCAAACAGACTGCAGTTTACATTCATTTAATGCAACCTCCACATATTCCCCAGTCAACACTGTCTGCCTCTTGAAACTGATGATAGATATCTAGATGCATTACAGATAGGCTTAAATTACTTTTAAAATGGTTTGCAGATGCAGAAGATTGGTGAGTGTACTATCCTTTGACCTGGAAGTCTACCTCCTAATGTTCTCTTGCAGATGTAGTTATTTGAAGATATTTGGGGATAATGAATTTTTTACTTGAATTTTCTTTTTGGTTTTGGTTGTGTAAGACCAGTTAATTTTTTTTCTTTATGGGGTTTGCATCTGTACAAAACTGCCCATCTTTTCTGAAAAGCTTACAAATAGTGTTAATCGGTATTTATGCTTGAATTTCTTCAAAAGGCTTTTGAAGTCCAAAATAAATTCATCTCAGGCTCAAGTTTAATGTACTTTTCAGCTTCTTTTTTTCTGTAAAGATATTTTTTAGTTCAGTCGTATAAACATCTCCGACACATACTTAGATTATATTATGTGCTGTAGGACAATCAAAGCAATGAAAACTAGAAAGGAACTACGTTAGGTGAAACAGATGTTTCCAGCTCTTATATGCCTTCATAAAGTCATAACTCAGTTGAGAATAACTTATTGGAGTAGAACATCTATTAGTTGCAAGTAAATTATTATTTTTCTCATTAGAGCAAGTAAAGAGTTGGAATTTCATTTTCAGCAAGTGGATAAAAAATCAACCTACGCATTCACAAGAGTGCAATTAATTGGAATTCAATACTGGCACACCTGGGCTTTAAGTAGTAACCTATCTGAAAGGAAAATCTCAGAAAAGCATAGGGCACATAAAAATTCCAAAATAACACAATAACAACTGATCAAAGTTTAAGGTTTAAGTCGAGCATAGGTGAATTGGATAATTTTTGATCGGGTTGGTGATCCAATCGGAAGCTTCCAGGCCACATCAACTCTGCTGCTTCCTTCAGTGTGGTAGGCTGGCATGCTGTTCCAAATCTCGTATCAGCCTCACTAAATCTTGCCACGACTGTATTTCCATCTCTACCAGGTTTGTGCACAAGGGAATGGGCTTGCACCCCGAGTGATCTGAACATGGAAGTACGCATAGGCATCGGCATGGCCATCATGGCCATCATCTTGTGTGACTGGTAATGTCTCACTGCACCTCTTTCCCTTTTGTGAGCATTCTGGTGTCCACCCAATGCTTGTGAGCTGTAAAACTTCCTCATGCAGAAGTTGCATGAGAAAACCTTGGCTGAAGCAAGTCTTGATTGTACCTCGGGTTCTTTGGATGTTTGGTTGGGTTCCCTTCCCAGGCTCAGCCACTCTCCAGGATTTTGTTGTGCTGTCTCTTGATCGTTACTTCCTTCACTTGGCATCTTCTTTAGAGAAGAGTCTTCTCTCTTTGATTCTTAGTTCACTTCTTGGTGTTGAAAGTACAGTGGTGAATGAAGGTACGCTGTTGAGTCCTTTGCTCAACTCTTAAATTAGTTCTATATCTGAGGTATGGAATAATTTGAGAATGACTAGATGAAGCAGTGTGGTATAAGACATCTTTAGATCTATCATATGTCTGCTCACTGACCCCACCAGGTGATGCTTGGGTCTTCCTGAAGGGGAATGATTACATCATCCTTAATCGTTGCCTTTGTCGAGTTTGAGATTCCCCACTCACCTTTTTTCTCCTTATCTATTCAAACCACATAAACTTTAACTGGTTTTTAATTGGATTAGTTAAAAGTAGACTAGTGTTGGCACTCCAGTGACAATTCCACTTTGAGTCACCATCAACCCTCATAAACTTTTTTTGCCTGCCATGATTTCTGCCACTCAAATTTATTATGACTTCCTCTGAGCGTAAGAATCTAGTATGACTCTATCTTGAGCTGCTTCATCAAGAATAAATATGAGCTATTATTCCCATCCTGTGTGTTTAACTGTCCTTCATGTTTTTTCTTAGGTAAACATGAGTTTCCAAAGCCACAAAAGCAAGTTAGGTATGGATGTAATGGAGATGGAGCCCACATAGAAAGAGTGTTCCCTCTATGATGAAAATGTGAGTAAATGATAAGCTTTAATCTAGAATATAGATGCTGAAGCTAGTGGTTGCAGAATTATTTCATATTGGTTGTGTTTTGATATTGATACATAAAAAGTCTTGTGGAAAGTGGTGGGGTATGGTAACTTGGCAATAACAGTGGGAAAAAAGATTTGTGGGTATCTTAACCAGTTTTTCTTTAGTTTTATCTGACTACATGAGTATCTAGGTGGGTGTCTTCATGTTTTGCCTTCACAACAGTCTTTTGTTCCTTTCTGGCATTCAATAGGCAGTGTACTTTGATCTGGACTTATGCATTTTATATTCAAGATAAGAAGACCACAAATCCTATTGGCCACTATCCCCTGTCTAATTCCCACACCCATGGACTATTTACTTTATTCTATAGCCAGTGTTACACTATTTAAGCCTCTATTAGTGCGCATACACACACCCTTTTTTGTGACCTTCCCCCTAATTTGACCTTTAAGTAAATTCTGAATGTGACTTGGCATGGATATTCACACCCCTTAGACGAAAATCAGATATCCAAGCTTCATGTTGTAGCTTATCAACACTTGATAATTATTCGGTGCATGCTTACTTGGATTTCATTTCGTCGAAGTATATTGCCAACAAGTTGAATTTCATTTGGTCGAAGTATGTTGTAAACAAGTTTTACTGTGAAATTTATTTGCATTTTATGACAGTACTAATTATTTCATTATATAATCCTAGTTTGACATCAATATCTTCTAATGAATCAATCATGTCAATGTGTGAACTCTCATACTCACATCTTTTCGTTCTATGCTGGGATGGGGTATCCACAAACACTGTAACATGTGCACTTAGATTTTATGTCAGGGAATTTCTCTAGCCAATTAAATTAGTGTACAATAATCTGCCACTTATAAGCATGGCTTATATACTAGTTCTAAAATTAACACTTTGACTAGTGAGTGTCCAAATCACCTTCTGTAATTGATTGCCTTGCCTGCACATATCCCTTGTTTGTTCACAATTGACGAGGACATTTAGTAAATTTATATACGAAACGATCAAGAAATTTGTGTTAATCGATTTTTGCTAGATGCATGTAATTCTTGTTCCAATCGCCATGTTTATCTTATTTTTCAATTATAGGAGCATAATGTTGGATAGACATATCCCCCATTCAAGTTTGGTGAACAATTTTTTTTTAAATATGGAATTTAAAAAATATTGTCGTTTATATATAAATTAGATATGTTATAGGATATTGTGGGGTCTATTTTTTTTTAAAATAATTATGTATGAGTGAAGATAAAATAAAATTTGTTTTTATAAATCTATACTTATTTTATATATATATTGGATGGACTAACTAAAGAAAATTTGCCTACTTATATAAGACAAAGAGAGTGTGTAAAGTTTATTTTTAGGAATAATCTCTTTAGTTCGTAAAAGTTTGTCATTTTGCCCATTTTAGATCATATATTTTTTCCTTTAGAATGAGATCTTAGATTCTTCACTAATTATTAGCTGCGAGGTAATAAGTCCAATGGTTGGAAGAGGAGGTGAAATATAATTTTGGAACAGGTAATCTGGTTTAAAGGAAGTGCAATAAGACACTGCCAATAAAGGTTTGGCACTAGATAAGAGTGGTGTTGACTTGGAGAATACGACTTTTTCAATGGGATGTATAGACTAGTATAGAATTGCAGATAAGCATAGTAAAGCAAGTTCCCATTGTTGACTGTTGAGACTGTTTTTTGTTCATAAAGTGAACAGGGAGGGGGATAAAAAAAGAAAAAAGAGATTAGGTTATAGAAGAATCTCCAAAGCAGAATTTTTGGTTGGAAAACTTTTCTGAACATTATCTGAGATTGGGAATAATTAGATTGATTACCTTTGTTCGCTCTGTTCCCTTACCTATCTTGGTTTGTGGACAAAATTGGTGTATTTAGAGTAAAGAAAATGTTGTTCATACTCGCCGTTGTAGCACATGAGAGTCAATTCCAAATTGTGTACTCTCATAATGGTCTTAGATACATCAGTAGTGAACACATTAGATCGGGATGCAACGAAAAAGTGTAGATTTTACATGCGAACGGTTCAAATATTTTACATTTAAATGGATTGAGGGCAACAAGAATGTTGATTATCCATCCATCCCTTCAATAAAGCATAATAAATTTTTGTGAACATTAATATCAAAGTGGTGGGGGCAAGTGAAAAGGACCAGTTCCAAGGCGATGCTTAGTATTAGTACTTGTGTTTGGCCGACTATAGCTTTACTCATAGGATCACTTCCTGTTCCACCTAATGGCATAATTTGATTGTGGCCCCTGAATTATTGGTGTGTTGATGATAGAGGACCACTCGTTATACACATATGATCTTTGGCTCTACATCACGAATCTTGATATTGATATGACTAGGACACATGCAATGCTCTTCTTTTACTATTTTGGCTGCTCATCTCTCATTTTCCAACAAATTTCTACTGTACTTTGGTATCGTATTTCATCTGAAATATACAAGCTGTTGGTAAATATAGTGGTTTATTTAGACTAATGATAAATAAAAATAAATAGAGACCCCTTCAACTCAAATTAGAAATTTCAAGGAAAAGATTGGATACATCGCACTAATATAAATGACAACGTGTTCTACTGAAATACCTGATTCATCAGAATAATGGGATGAATTACGTATTGAAATGAAATGGTCATCGACTTATCCCTGGATACAATAAAAATAAACAAAACAAAACAAAACAAAGGTTGCTGTCAGAAGGGAATTATTTGTTGAATTGTTTAAGGGTTAGAAAAACATGTGCACAAAACCGAGCAATGACAAATGATAGAAGTGCTAGTCAGAAATAAGAATGATGAACGCTCAAGTACATAGCATTGGAAATCAATCTCCATGTGTTGGTCAAGCACGCAACCACAATCACATCAGCTAGAAATATTTCTAAGGTTACAGTTTTAACCATCTGAAATATATCAAGTCTAATCTACAAAAATACGAAACTGAAGTATCGTTGTTTATTGATAAGTTCCAGCCTTGTTCCCCAAAGGAGGATAATTCCTCGATGATACACCTGTTGACCAAGCACCCAATATCAGCAACGCACTGTGCTTGACCAACAATAATTCAAGTACCTGCAAAAATGTAACATTTTCTTAGTTAACGCGGCGCACATGACAATTTCAACAACTCAAAATTGTATTTATCTTATAGTTTTTGTAAAACAAGGTTAAGAGAGCATCAAGTGCTGTACAAGACAAGCTTTGATGAGTTGTCAATCACTTCAAGAAGCATCAGCATGTAGAGCCACTTGTTATTAAGCACTAAATAATGCAGAACAGACATCCTAAGGGGTGAAAAATGCCGTCTAACAACTGTTTCAATAGATGTGATAAAGAGTTTCCATGTTATGCAACAAAAATCTTCATTTCTCACTTCTTCATATAACTTATTTTATCAATATTACAGGTAAAAAAATCATGAAAAAAAAAATGGTTTCCAGGTTACAAAAAACTAGTATAACTTATATAATAGCTTGTCTAGGTAGGTTTCACAGGGCCCATATTATTGGTTCTAATGAAAAATCTATTGAAATAAATTAGGAATGTTCTTTTTGGATTTTGAAAATCTAGATTTGGATTCTAAAATCTAAAACCCATTTTACTTTGGGTTTAAAAATAGATATTTAAAATCCTAATCATATCCCCCTATAAATTAACCTATAAAGTATAATAATTAAATATTATTATATTTTTACTCCACTCAATATCTATTCTACTTTTATTTTCTCTTATATCATAAAATTAAAACCTACCCTACTAAAAAACCAAAAAAAAAAAAACACATTAAAAACCACTAGTTTCAAAACCCAATTTTTAAAAGTCACTTAAAACCCAAAAGGATCATACTGTCAGTGTTTTTTTTAGATAAGCAAAGAGGGATTCTATGCCTATACTAGCTTGGCACATTCTGAAAATGTTGTACCTGTCTCACAAACCATATAACATGACGTTCAAAAACAGCTGATAACCAGGGGCAAAAACCTATCCCAAAACTTAGCAATTACAATTTGACTAGTAAAAGATATAAAGTTAAGTTGATAACCAGGCAAAAATAGCCAATCACAAAGTCCATACAAATACTCAAGCCAACCAGGTGGCAGGTGGTTAACCCTACAGCATAGTTTCCTGTTTGTTCTGCTTTCCTCAAATAAAATTTCTCATTATACCTATCATCTCATGAAATAAGCTTCTAACACAACTAATGTAGTTAAAAAAAAAATGAAAAACTCCAAATGATTTGCCTGACCATCTTCTGGGTAAATATTATCCAAATATAATCTTATGAAGACAAGTTTCGGAAAGAAGATAAACATTCTTCACATTATATACTTTCTCATATTAAGCTGCACACCATTGTGAAAGAGGTAATATAGTAACTTTGGAACAAGGACCTATGGAGGCTATCATAAACCAATATCAGACATAAGAGAGATGATTTCTCACTTTAAATCAACTACCTTAACTAGCTGAGAGAAGATTCATGAATAGCAGAGTAGATTTATCTCATTGTGGCGCCCAGGGGATTGCTCATCCCTCGCACACAATCATAGCACCATAACAATCATAGAGAATGTCACCTAACACTGCAGAATTTTATATAATGAACACGATGGCAGTTCTCACTACATGTCTAAACCAGAATCAGTGAAGTTCAACTGTTCAAGTTTGTACATCAGCTAGAAGGGCTTCGATTTTAACTTCCCAATGTTCAATTCAAAAGACGCAAAAGAAAAAGAATAATGCATATAATTTTATTAGTTTATGTGAAAAAAGGAAAATGTTTCCAAATTCTCACATTAAGTGCAAATAGAGCACATTGCACGTGTTCATATACTTGTGTCACTGTCTCTATAATTCGCATCAGTTAGTAATTTTGTAAGTTTCCTCAATTGTAACAGGAAAAATGTTTCTAAGTTCTCACATTAAGTGCAAAAAGAGCACATTTCGTATGTGCATATACTTGTCTGACACTGTCTCTACAATTCTTACAAATTTTCTGCAAGCACACACATTTCCAGCACAAATTCATTAGTATTCCAAAACAGACAAAATCACAGATTCAGTAACCTTCTTCTATACTACAGCATAAAGTATTAAGAAGAACCTATACCAGGCCAATATACAAGTTTAAAGATACAATGTATAGTCAGTTCCGACCTTACATTGTTCAGAATCTCTGCTGACATCAACCATCTTACCCATTCTTCCCAATGGATCCTAATAATACAATTTTTTATTGGCTGAACTACTATAAAATTAACAAATGTTAAGTATAAACTGTTTCACCCTTAGATCATCAACGTATTCACAAGTAGGCCAGCAGTTAGATCAATTAGAGCACAAAAGTTTTCAGTTTCTTTGCAGGTTATCTACCACCAAGACTATCCTAATGACAATAGCATCAGACTCACAAAGAAACTACTAGCGATCCGGACAAGAACGGTGGAAGGTACCATGGGACAGCTCACAGAAAGCTCGCAAATTGATGGCCAAATGAGAAGTCATCCGTGCCCCTACCGCCATGCTATGCAGTGGCAACAGTGATTGAGTGCATCCGAGCTGCCCCAGCGTACTGCATTGGATTATCAAAACTCAATTGGTCAACCTAGAAACTTAAATTTTGATAATTGCAACAGAATGTACATAATTTTTAAAGCAAAGACACTGTCAATCGAGAATAATTACAAAAAAGTACAATGTTCACGCATCCGAGTTTGAAGGAATAGGCAACAGCAACATTTATTGCTACTCATAAAAACAGATGAAAATAACGTAAATTTAAATGAACAGCATAGTAAATGCGAGAACACAATCAGTTTCAATACATCCTAATTCCTCGAGGCAACGAAAAATAGGACAAATTAGAACACTGGATTGGTTAATTGCGCCATCTAGGAAAGAAGTAAAAATATAAAAGAAATAAGATTCGCAATTAAGGACCTAGGATTAGAGAAGGAGAAACGGCGGGAGTTGACACGAGAAGAAGGGAGGGAAGGAGAACGGAGGCCGGGTGGGGCGGAGCGCGGTGTCGATGAGCGGAAGGCGGAAGCCCTAGCGGTTGACATGAGCGATCTTGAAAACGAACCACGCCAAGCCATTGTTGCTGCCCTATGCGGAATTCAGGGAAACGCGAGGGTTTTGACAAGGGTTTTGATTTTTGAACAATGATACGCATGAGAGAATCCTTTTTCAATTTTATTTAATTTTATTACTATCTCTGTCTCGAGGACGCATAGAAAAATATTAAAAGAAAGATTGTAATTAGTATAATGCGTAAATTGAGATTGTAACTTTAAATTTTGGGGTATAAGATTTTAAAAAAATATTCTTATTTGAGGGATGTAAATTTTTGTGTGACTGATTAGAAAAAAAAAAGTACTAGTAAACAAAATCTTCAAAGATGAGATAATAATTTTTTTTTATATATTTATAGTTAAAGCAATTTCGTTTTTATATAATATATATATATATATATATATTCTTATAGACATTTAATGGTTGGTCTCGAATAAATTTAAATTTGTATAGAGTTTTATTCATGTTTCAGTTAGAGTTTTATTTATGTTAAGATGAAATTGATCTCCTATATTAATCGGTGAGTTAATGAATCATTGAAAATTTGTAAGGAAAATTTTAGTATGTATTATATATATTGATATTTATTTAATTTATATACGTATCATTATTTAATTGGGGTGTAATTTTTATATGTTTACAGGGATATTGCTGGTTATTTTTTGGAGCATTATTAATTATTTTTTAGGATATTAATTATTAATTATTTTTTAGGATATTAATTATTAATTATTTTTTGTTTTGACAGGAATAATCTTGTTTTAGCAAGATATATTATTTAGTCTCTTAACCAAAATACACCCTTAGGGTGTGTTTTGTTTGATTGACTAAATAGTGAATCACACAAACACAGGATTATTCATTCCAAAACATACAAAGTTGTTGGTTTGATTATTTAACAAGGTTGTAGAAGTCGAAAATTGATAATCGGACGTTTTTTTTGCCGCTTAGGCAGCCGCCTAATTTTTTAAATTTAAAAAAAAAAAAAATAATACAAAAATTTGGCCGCCTAGGACCGCCTATAAGCCTCCTAGGGCCGCCTAGAAGGCGCTTAGACCCGAAAACGCCTAGAAGGGCCGATTTTGCAGAAATCGGGTCGGCAAGGGGCCGTTTAGCGCCTAGGCTGCCGCCTGAGCCGATTTCTGCATCACTGCTATTTAGTCCATCAAACAAAACACACTCTTAGGATATTTGAAGTATATTTTAAAATTAAATTTTAAATATAAGTATATAATATGAGCATGGTGCCAGCTAAAACGACTCAAAATTCAAATTTTATTTAACGAGATGTTTTATTAGCTTAAAACATTGGTTTGGCTTCTCTTAATGATTGCATTTCCATTCCTATTGTTTAGGTATCATAGTGATTATTAAAATCCACTAGTAAACAACATAAGGAAAAGTGTGAACCATTATATATTAAGATAACCGAATAAAGGAAATCATTTACATTTGGCTGGTGCTGAAGATTTGATGTTTCCCTTACATCGTATTTCAAAGAAAATGTTTCAATTCAGTGGTACATACTACTACTATTCCCTCAATTCAGTAATACTACTCCCTCCAAATAAAATTAAACTGATCAAAACAAAAAACGTAAAAATAATCATAGAACAAGTAAAGTATTTTTTATGTTTAGTAAATTCGCACATATTAATATTTTATATTTTAAAGTGTACAAATTATTGTGAAGTGAACCAAAAAAAACAAAAAGATGTACAAATTTCTCCAAAATGGAGATAGTATACTTCCAAGAACCTTAATTAATTACTTAATAAGAATTTAAAATGTAAATAATAGGAGATATTCATATAATGGTTTTCTTTAATAAATTACAAATCCATCATGTAGTCATGTAGAACATTATCCAACTGCAATTTAGGTAAGAAAATCAACTAAACATTTGCTTGAATTAACATGGACATATAGACCAGCCAGGAAGGAAATGTTTGAAATAAAGTAATAAAAAAGTATAATAACAAAAATTTCTTCAAAAATCCAAGTAATGACAAATGATAGAAGTAATAACATGGAAAGCAGAATGATGATCGCTGAAGAAAAGAGCATCGAAAACCAATCTCCGTGTAAGGTCAATCACAGATATAACACCATCATTTTAGCTGGCTATAGAACATCTTATTTTATAGTGTTCTAACCATATGGAATCCAAGGCTGATCTACAAAAACATGAAAATGAAGTATCATTAAATTCCTGCCGACCAAGCCTCACATAATCAGTACTCATCCACCAATATGATCAAGTAGCACCTGCAAAAATGTAAAACTTGCACAGTTAGGTTGATGATTGCAAGAACAAGGCTATGCGAACATCAAGTTTTTGTCTAATTTAAGATATGCTTAGATGAGTTGTCAATCACTTCAAGAAGCATTAGCAGCATGTAAAACAACTTTTTCTCGACCACTAACTGAACAGACATCCAGAAGGTCGGGTACTATTTACACCGAATTTTTCAATTTTTCTAACAACGACTTTGCATGTTATGCATCAAACATGTCCATTTCTTATAGTGCAGCTTTTCTAGAAGCTTGTCTAGGTAGATATCACAGGGCTCATAAAAATCGAGTCAGATTATAAAGTTATCAAATGTAATTAAATTACTTTAACACAATTCTTATGTGAAGTGTCATCATACATCATTTACAGAAGAATAAATAAGAAAAGGAAAGGGAATTCTTATGCCTATACTACTTACACGACACATTTTGATTAGTAGGCTAGTACCTGTCTCACAAATTATAGTATATGACAACCAAAGACAGTTGATGGCCAGGAGTAAAAGCATAGTATATCTCAATTGAATAATTAAAGACATAAAACTGTTAATAGCCAGGAATATTGTCCAACTACAAAGGCCAAGAAAGTACACAAACCAACCAGGTGTTCAATCCAAGTCCGACAGCTAACGTTCCTGTTTGTTTTTTCCTCCACTCAAATAGAATTTTCATCATATAACATCCTACCTAACGAGCTTATAACATAACTTATGTAATTTAGAAACAACAAACCCCGCATGATTCCACTTACTGACCATTTATTAGTCAAATCATATCTCAATGTAACCCTACAATGAATGTGAAAACAAGGTCTTCGAAACCAATTAATTTTCTTCATATTACTTTTTGATTATCCTTGCCCACAAGAAAATTGAGCTGCTAACCATTGTGAAAGAATCAATCTGTTAAATATTAAGCAAGTATCCATGGGGACTTCCATATATCAGTATCAGATTTTTAATAGCTCATAGAAGATCCACAAAAACAGAGTAAGACAACAAGGGTAAGCTCACCCTCACACACAAGCAGAACGTTGCACTAATCATAAAGAGAGTCACAGACTCACATGTTTGTGTAATGCAGCATTTCATTTAATAAAAAACTTGGCAATTCACACTACAGGCCAACCAGAATAGGTGTCATTATAATTTAACACCAAGGCCAAGAATGCAAAACAAATTACTAACACACACAGGTATATTTACTTTAGATAAATTCTCCTTAAGGACAGCAGATACCCTCTAGAAAATGCTTATATTTAAATATTTTATTCATATTTGTTTTTCTGGGATAAGGCATAAAAATCTGTAGTGAGCATCCCAAACTCTTTCATGCAATAGCAAATTATTATTTAAGTTTGTAGTCAGTTTTGAAACGTTCAATTCAAGCTTTCAAGCAGGCAATGCTATTTCATGTATATATTAATATTTATAACCTAAGTTTGTGCATCAGTATTGTCACACCCACAGTCCAAATTTCTAGCAGAAATTTCGATTTAAAGGACGTGCACACACGCACACAGACAAAAGAGAGAGAAACAAAACAAAAAAGAGATAATAGAAAAAAGAAAATGCATGTAAATGTGACTTCCTCCACAACTAGTTAGTAACTTTATTAGTCTCCTTAAGTGAAAAACATAATAATATTTCTTAATCTCATGATGTGCAAACAGGACACAATACATATATGCATATATATATATTTCAAGCATAGAGTTATTTTTCTCCAGAACAAACAAAATTTTCAAATGAACAACCTTCTCTTCTGTTGATGAAGCATAAAGTTTCGAGATAACCTAAACCAGATCAAGTTTCAAGTTCAAAGAGAAATTTGGCATAGCTAGTTTCCTACATTCATCGTTGGGAAGCCCTGCTGACAACAATCACAGTCCTCCCAATGAATGCAAATGAGTACAATGTTCTGATTGAACTTTTATAAAGCTAACAAATGTATAACTATAAATCATTTGTATTAAGTTTCTTTATGAACACCTAACACCAGGACTATCCTAAAAACAATAGGATTCGAATCACAAAGAAAGTACTGGCTATCCGGACAAGAACAGTTGAAACAGGGAGTAATTCAGTCTGAAGCCAGCGGGTAATGGACCTACTTACCTTGCTTGTAGACTAACTGCAAAGTAAACCCTTTTACGTGGTTGCTACCAAGATGCTTTCTTCACCCCCTGTAATTGACCTTGAGTGGCTAATTCGCGGAATATTATTCGAGACATTCGAAACTTCCTATATACCGCACGAGGGCGACCCGTAAATACACATCGGTTTCTTACCCGTGTAAACGAACTGTTTCTTGGTATCTGGGACAGCCTATAACGAATTTTTTCACGCATAGCACTAGGAAGATCTGGGTCTTGATACAAGGCTTTATAGAACTTTCTTTTCAATTCATGTCTAGCCGCGAGCAATCTACGTTTGTGATCTAGTATATTTCGTTTATCTGACATCTTGATGGCCAAATGAGACTTCATACGTGTTCCTGCCACCATGCTACTATGTAGTGGCGATAGTGATCGAGTGCATCCCAGCTGCCCCAATGTGCTGCATTGAATTTAGCAAAACTCAATAGGTAATTTACAGAATTTATCATTGCAACTGAAACTAAATACTTCACAGAAGCAATAGTTGCGTCAGACTACCGAAGGTAACAAAAAAATAGAATCTTTTTAACCTCAACATTCCCATTTCTTGAGACTACGGAATACGACAGATCCAGTAGAACATTAAAAGGTGACTTACGTATTGGTTCAACAAAGTGACTATATTTACAAATTGGTTCACAATATCTGCACAAAAGTATAATTTTTTTTCTGCACAGAACTAATTTGTAATTTTTGTCAATTTTGTGAACCATTTTGTGATTTTCCCAGCATTAAACTGTTAAATTGACACTACCTACGAGTGATAGAAAGCAGTAAACTAAAAAAGCAATAAGATTACAAAAAATAGGACCTCTGGTTAGTGAGTAAGAGACGGCAGGACGACGGAGGCGGGGAGGGGCGGAGCACGGTGTCGATGAGCGGATGGCGAAAAGCCGAAGAAGAGACGGAAGGAGGACAGATGCGGGGAGCGGCGGAGCGCGGTGTCAATGAACATAAGGAGGAAGCCCTTGTGGCAGGCATGAGCGATCTGAAAAGCGAAGCACGCCAAGCCATTGCTGCTGCTTTGTGTAGAATTTGGGGGAAAAGAAAGGGTTATAGACAAGAGGTTTTGAGCAATTGTACGATGCTACAGAAGAAAAGGCAGAACGGTCAATTTCAACTTATAATTTATTTATAAAATTTTGTGCAAAAATTGAAAAAAAAATGTGGATTCTTTTTTTTTATTTTTATGAAAAATATTATAATGTCTATTAAAAAATAAAGTTTATTTGTTAGTGTAATAAATATAAATTTACATTCTAAAAATGGTATGACAATAGATGTAGAGAGCATACATAAAAGACAAAAAAAAAAAAAATTAGAGGAAGAATGAATTTGAGGGATGAGTGGAATAAGAAATAATAGCAATAGTATAGATTGAGAAATGTTACTTGTTTTTCTAGAAATGCTTACAATGAGAATATAATGAGAAAATTCTCTTAATATTTAAATCTCTTGTCATTTGGGATTTTAATATTTCATTTGTTGGGCATTGTTTTAGAATTTTAATATTTGTTGGGCATTATTCATCTAAAGCAATTAATATTGCTAATGAAATATATTAGCAATAACAATATTTATAAGAGTTAATATCAATTTGTTACCTTTGCTATATTACTTATTCTAATTCGCAACTCATAATAATTTTTTTATCAAACTGCAACATGTACTGTGAAAAATTGATCAATTGCAACCTATACTTAAATTTTATTCTTTTCTCTTGTTAGTGCTATATTTATCAAGGTTATATTCGTCAATCTATATCAATAATTTATTTATATATATTTTTTGTCACATAAAAATCGATGCCTATAAAAAAGTATTATTTCTTCCATGGGTTTAAAAATCAAGTTCCAATTATGTTATCGTCGTTCTGTTGATAGGCGAACTAAAACGAACTACTAATGAAGGATTACAAGGATAAATAACCAAGGCTAAGGAGCTGGCCAAATTGAAGGCTAAGAAGCTAGCCAACATGGAGAAGTTCGCCCAAATGAAATGAAGCTCGCCCAGATAACTAACCATGCCCGAGAAAGAAGGTCGCCTATAATCAAAGAGACCAAGCCAGAGTCCACCTCTACACTGCTCCGAAATCACTCAAGGCTTGGAAGCTCGCTATAGAAGCTCGCCCGGGATCAGGGCACTGGCGATGTGTATATGTAGAGTGAATAGATATGTAGTAGGACAAGCATTGTATAGGAAGCATGGCGAGGGATCAAGACGAGGGTCGAGAACCCTCGTCGACACCTGAAGCCAAATAGGCTCGTAAGGTGTCACCTCACACTTGCACACCTATAAATAGGTCTCACTTGTACTATTACAACAACGGAATGATAATACACAAATACTCTCTCTCTAAACCCTCCACTTTCTCTCTCCATACTATCCATCTAAGAACATTTTCTTAGATTATTGTTTGGTAGAATTAATACGTTATTATAGCCATATAAACAAACACGGTTAGTAAATTCTATCAACACGTTCTATAGAAATTAGATTTTTTTAACGTCAATTTTTTATTATTAATAATTATAATATAAATTAAGTAAATAAATAATATTGAATGACGAGTATACTCTTAACAAATATAACACTGCTGTTAATGAAATCTTCGCAAAATGAATATACATGTGGCTTTTTAACTGGATTTCACTAACAATACCATGAATTGAGCTTGCTGGAATTGCTAATTGTGAATTCTGGAAAGATTTTGGCAGAGCTTTGCTAAGGAACGAAAATTTTGGTTAATTTCTAAAAAAATGGCCTATTTATAGGCAAATACATAAGCAGGTGGTAGCAGGGACCTTGTCACGTTTTCCAGGAAGTTTACACGTGTCCCTTACGTGTTAAATGAGATAAATACAACAAGAAATTGACAAAAAATGAAGAAAACAAGATTTTGGCGTTCAGGTATGAAGGCGACGAGCAGCTGGTTGTAAACACCATAGGAGACGAGCAGCTGGTTGGGCAGCTGCTCGCCTCCCCCATAAACTGAATGAACTGCTCGCCACCTATTTAATATAGGGTGGCGAGCAGCTCCTTGGGCGACCTGCTCACCTCTTTCCAGTTTGTACTTCCTTAAACACTTGGATACCTTATTTCATCAACAACTGAAAAAAAAAAAATTAAATTTAGGTAGCATTTTGTAAATTTTTCATAGTACAGGTTTGTGTAAGTGTGAGAGAAGGTGAAAAAATGAGGGCTGAAGTTGAAGTTTACTCTTCTCTATCCGATTCATGGGACACAATCAAATTGGACTTTCAATTTCACGTGTCAATAGTATCCGAAACACTGCAGTTGTGGACGGAAATCCTCTCTGGCTTGCAAAGATTGAAGAATCTGGGGGTGGTATAAACAATAATTTTATGGTTTGGTTTGCTGTGAGAGAAATGGCTTTTAGAAAGGCGTCTGTTGCTAGTCTTGAGACGAAGGATGAGAAGCAGAAGGATCCCCACCCCCTTTTGCTAGTTTTGAAATTGAGGATGGGACACATATACCTTTGATGGATCAGACTAGATCTGTTTGTGTGTTAGGTAAAGATGAAGAAGCTAGGAATACTTTCAGGCCTGTAGAGTTGAAAGCGCAGTGGGAAGACGGAAAACAGTTTGTGTTTGGTCCAGAGAAAGGATGGGTTATGGAGATTTCGATGGAGAAAGAAGGCGAGTCGGGTTCTTTTGAGGTTGATGGATATTGCGAGAGCTTGGCGTGCGTCAAAGGAATGAAAGCTGTCGGGTTGTTTGAAGAACGATTGAGGTCCTTCTTCGTGTCATATCTGCAGCTCCATGGTTGGGTTGCACATTTTGCTACTAAAATCATGTTCTGAGAATCTGATGATGATGTTTTGAATATGTTATTGCCTTACTGGTGCTAATTAATGTTTTGCAGCTCACCAGCATCATTACTAATCTGCAGATCAAGAATTGCTAGAATATTTTCCAGTGGGGCTGGGGTTGGCATTTTGACAACCCAATTTCCTTGAGGATTTTTTTCTACCTGGACAGCTTCCATCTAAAATAGACCAAATTTAAAGTTCATTCGGCAATCCATTGGGTCATAAGGGCAATTGAATTGAGTGTGAATTGATTTTCAAATTTACACCACAGTTTTTTCTATTAAATAAGTGTTGAAACCATTTTAATTAGGTGGAAATATATTCAGAACTTTTGACACTTTGAAATGAAATAAACATAATATCACCAAACAAAGTCAATATGCTTTGTGATGAGATTCAACACGAGGCCTAAATTTAGTAAGATAAACCCAACAATGATGTCAGAAGTACAGATTGTTGCAGTACATCTGTGACAACAAAAATTGGGAGTCATTATTTTGTGTTAATATCCATTTGGTATATTTTCTCAGCCAAAAGAGAAGCAGCCCTCAAAATAGTGGTTGCGTCCCAATGCATTTCAAGTGCTTATCGAAAGTGTAGATAGTGCCTGAAGAAATATTAGCAGCAGCAGTAATTCCACTATAATGTAGGCTCTTGAAGTAATTTCCACCATTGCTGGACCAAATCCCAACTTCATCAAGATCTCCTTCTCTCCAGCTAATGCTCACCGTAATGCCCCCACGGACCTTAAGACCTTTAACACAGCCGTTGGCCCATTTGTCCCGAGGTAGAGCTGGAAGCAGATACACGTCTTTCACTGTGCTCTGAACTAGCATTTCTGCTACCGCTGCAGAGAATCTACAACCGTACACAATAACAAATACTATCAGTTTAAATGTGATATTACTTCATTACAGAGGGACATGTGTGCTTGACTTTAACAAAATCACAGATTTGCTTGATTTGAGAATTAGAGAGCTGTCAGGGATGTATTGTACTTTTTTGGCAGAGTTGAAAAATTATAAGCTCGATTAGGACGCTCATCACTTGATCTAGTCCATGTGTTCTTCATATGGATCTATCTTTTAATTGTTTGGAAGGTAGTTCAATATGGGGTTTTCTACTTGTGGCTTTAATAGTAGTTTCAACTCTAGCAACATACAACTCTTTGAGGTTTCTATTTGATACAAATTGTTCAGAAAGGAAATCCTTCTGTGGGATTCCATGTATTCTTTAAGTTGCAATGCAAGTGTATGTTTTGTGCATGTTGTGAAGTAGAAAATCCCTTCATTGAATATATACTGAGGAGTTCAGACAAAAATTGATTACTGAACTCATTAAGCTCATTGGCAGGGTAAGAGGTTAAAGAGGTAGTGCAATATTAGCCAACATACTACTCTTAAGATCACAATTTCATTGGTCTATTGAGAAATGATTTGATACTATCAGGAATTTCCAAGTTCAACAAGCACATATCGCAAGTTAGGCACTAAGGATGGCAATATTGAAGACTAATCAAGCAGTTCATAACATTCATAAATAGCACAAACATAGGGATTCTGAACTTTAGTCGCTGTAGAGGAACAAAACACTTCAATCGGGTAGCAGACAACACAGAGTTTAGGCATGCATGCATCGAATGCGTGTGAGGATATATAATGCTTGCAACACTACGAGTCATGAGATAATCTAGTTCAACGTACAGTAATGAGAACACAATTCAATAAGACAAAGTTTAAAGATGAAATCTAACGTTGCACAGATTTATTACCCAAAATTTGCGTCAATCTGGAAAGGTGGATGTGCGGTAAAGAGATTGGCATATAACCCTCCTTCATAATTACCATGATCAGGATTTACCAGATCGAACAGATGCTTTACCATTCGATATGAATGCTCACTGTTATGTAGGCGTCCCCACAATGCAGTTTTCCATGTGGTTGACCATCCTGGACCCTTCTCTCCTGTTCAAAAGAAAAAGAACATGTGATAACTGTCAAAAGTTCAACAAAGAATTCCAAGATTGTGTTAAAAGCTTCCAAATGTTACTTTAGCTAAATCCAAGAACCAAACTTGACATTAGTAAAACATAAATTTCAGATGATTAATGTATGGGGATAACTACAGATGGAATATCCATCACCACAGAAACTGTAACCTCCTAGATCATTAGAAATTTATAACACAGACCTCTTTTTTTCAAGGTAAACTCGGCTGCTTTACATAGATCAGGGGTTTGTTCAACATTGATGGTGTGCCCAGGGAAGAGGCCAAATAGATGTGATACATGCCTATGACGCACCTCTGATTCCTTAAAGTCCTGTGCCTGCCATAAAGGACAGAGAAGAAAATAAATTGAGTATTTCCTTCACTTCCAAACAAGATGGAAACTTGATTGTGTTGTAAAAGTTAATTAACAGATGAATATGCAAGTGCAGAAATACCCATTCCATGATTGAGCCATCCTTCGCAATTCTGGTTGGACTAAGACGTGGTTGAGCTTTACGAACTCTTGCAATCAGACGATCATCACTTTTACCCAGCTCCTGTTTCAGTGTCGAAAATCGAAATTAATGGCACGTAATATTATATGGAGATCAGCAGTAATTACTCACAGTTCCATAGAAGACTTCACACCAAGTGAGGCACACTTTTTAAGAAAATTTGCTGAAAAATGGCTTTTCGAGGCTTTTATTTGAAGATAAAATGGTATTGTGAGAGTGTTATTTCCATTTTAGGGGAGTGAAGAGTATCGTGGGACAGACGAAAAAGAAAAGTGCGAAGTTTATTGTGGGACGGAGGGATTAGTACATTAGTTAATTTGGTAGATAAATTTACCTTAGCAGCAGAAACAATGTTAGAGAAAACCTCTGCAATGATTTGCATATCCATGGTTGATGAGTAGCTAACACTAGCAGGCTTCCCATCAGGAGCAATAAACATGTGCTCAGGGGAGGTTGATGGATTTGTTTCCAATCTTCCTTCAGGGCCTTCAATTAACCAGTCCAATAAAAATGAAGCACAGCCTTCCATCAAAGGATATGCTTTGTTTCTCAGAAATTCCTATAAAGCAATACCCGTATTCAGAACTACAATTTATTATTGAAACTGGAGAGTGATTCTCAAAACAACAAAATTCTAAACTTCCTATCTAGATTTTCCAAGTGGAGACTTGGTTAAATTGGTCGTCTACCTTGTCATTCAATTTCAAAAACCTTTTCTCACTTATTGATTAAACTACATAAACTCAGTAGTGCAGCTAATAGACAAAAAAGATTAGATTCAAGGAGAGTAACAGAGGTATGTTCTTACTTTGTCCATTGTATAGGCATAGTGCTCCCATAAATGAGTAGAAAGCCAAGCTCCACCCATCTGCCATAATGCCCAAACGGCTTGACCACGGTCTGGGGATGTTTTTGCCCATATATCAGATACCTGATGCGCAACCCAGCCGCTTGCTCCATAGTTCACCTGAAACATTCTGCAACTAAATGCATGAAGGTTGAACAATACAAAGCTACAAATATTTTCTTAAGATAAGATATTGTTTGAAGACAATCCCCTTTTCGTGAACATGAGAAATTGAGAACCAAAAAATCCAGGGTAAAAATTCAAAATCAATTTATGCTATTTGTCAAGTAAGTTCTTTTTTTTTTTTTTAATTGGAGTTTTCTAACTTCTTTTCCAGTCATTTCCACGCATGTATTGTACTCAACATATCAATGACAAGATTTAAGATAATAAAACAAAGTAAAAGAAAAAGGAGAAACCTTTGCAGTTTTTTTCCCATTTACAGACAGAGAGGTGATGTAGTCAAATAATGGCTCTTGACACTCTTTGAGATTATTAGACAGAGAAGGCCAATAGTTCATCTGGAGATTGATATTCAAATGAGGAGCACCACTGAGAAGGAAAAGGAAACAACATCAAATATATATAAGGTAATAATGAAAAATCTTGACATAAAAACTCGGTGAAAATGGATTATAGTGTGAAATTATGCTTTGAAAAATAGAACATACTCCCATGCTGGCTCAATATCCCTGTTCCAGATGCCTTGCAAATTTGAGGGCTGAGTTCCAGGACGAGAGCAAGCAATTAATAGGTATCGACCATACTGGAACAGAAGCTCAACCAGAGAGGGATCTTCATCACTTTTGAAAGACTTTACCCTCTGTGCAGTAGTATCTACTTTCAAATTTACATCATTTTTTGTAGCATTCTTGGAGCTTCTAGAAAGTTGTATTGAGACACGATGAAAAAGCTCTTGATAGTCATCCACATGGCGAGCATGTAGATCAGCATATGATTTTTTTTTCGCAGATTCCATTTTCCTTAAAGACTCCATTCTAGGATCCCTTTTTGAATCCACAGGCTTGGTGAATGGCCCATCAAATGATGATGATGCAGTAAGACGAATAACTGCCCAGTTGCAACCCACCACCCTTAGCTTTCTACCATCCACAACATGCAACTCACCAGCACCATCACTAATCTGTAGATCAAGAACTGCAGAATATTGGATTCCTTTGGGATTACCATGTTGAACGGGCCCCAGAGGTCCTCTTCCTTTGGGATCATCATTTCCATAGACTATAGGTGGGATTCTTCTGCCTTGACAACTTCCATCTAAAATGATTTGGCTTTTGTTATTCACGTATGAATGATGATGCAATTTACTGTCCATTGATACTGTGAAATTTAGAGATGAAGACTTGTTTCCCGAAACCTTTATCACAATTACTTCATCTGGATTTGAGACAAAATATTCCCTTGCATAATTGACTTTGTTGGCAGTGTACTGCACTTTTACGGTTGCTGTGTCTAAATCGAGCACTCGCTGATAAGTTTCTTGATTATATGCAGCATGAGACTTGGGAAACTCTAGATTTATGTCTCCCAAGAGCTGGTAAACCTATATTTCATCCACATTTAAGAAAATAAATATTAATAACCTGCGGACTGTAGCATATACTTTAAAGTTTTCAAGAGACAAAAAGTTCAAATTAAGCAGAACAGACGCTATTGCTAAATTTCTCCAGTCTGAACAAGTAATGCTTCCCTATAACTACTAAAGACCCACAAGAGACCTATCTCAATCATAGTAAGAGTACATGATCAAGGGTTGGATATCATATTCTGATCTGCATAATATAAATAAATTCGTTTCCTAACTACGCTTTTGCTAGAAGAAAACAAATCCAGACTTATCACTTACAATACCCGAATCCCATCACAGGAAACTGGGATAAATCATGCTTATACATTCTCCCTGTGGAGAAACCGATAAACCATTTGAGGATGCACAATGTTCCTTTTTAATCCTATAATAGCGCACTCAAACTATCTAACCACTTCAACTACATGCACAAAAAGTGTTGCATGTAAGAAATCCCAAATATGGATAAGCAAATATTGAAGTAAAGAAGCAGCTTACATCGGAAGGATTTCCCGATAAACCGACTGCAGCTTCAGTAGCCTCCGCATATTGTCTATTGTCAACAAGTTTTCTGACCTTAGATAGGGTGTCTGGAGCATCACGGTCCGTATAATCTCCCGGAATCCCTGTCCAAAGCGTATCCTCTGCACAAACACAAAAGGGAAATTAAGTCCAAATCACCATAAGCTTTTATATGTTGTATTTCCACAATTAGTTTGGAAGCCAAAAGAGCAACAACGCACTCAATAATCAAAAGTTTTCACAGAGAAAGCAAACTATTACCGTTGAGATTTATAGTGTCGTTTGTAGTGGCACCCCAAATCATAGCACCAAGACGGCCATTGCCAATGGGAAGAGCATCTGTCCAGTGCTTAGCAGGCTCATCGAACCTAACCTCAAGATTCCTCCTCGTATCGTCCTCTCCCTTTTCCCCTCTTGAACTCCACACGTCCTTATCTTTTACAGAAACCCCACTAATGAAGAATCTTGGGCTAAAAATCACCAAAAGAAACAAGAAAAGTGGAAACCCTTTTGGCATCATTGTGAAATTCTCACTTTAAATAGTAGAAAAACCCACCCCTTTTTTGAAAATGGAAAAACTCTGTATTTTAACAATTTGCGGCAAGAGGAATAAGAAAGGAGTGTACAAGGTAATGTGAGGAGAGCTAGAGAGGAAATGCAAATGAGGCGGTTGGTGAAGTGAAATGGGGTGTGAAGGGATGACAGCCATGGCCTTGAAAGCGGCAGCTTCAAGGACACGGGGTCCCACAGTCTCTGGCTTGTGCTTATTCTTGATCTCTCCTTTCTGCAAAAAGGCATGTGCTGCATCTTAATAACATGCCACGACCCCCTCCATTCCATGCTGATTTTCATGGGACTATCGTTTGTTGATTTCTTTTAGGGCCACATCGTTTCTTGATTGATTGGCCTTAAAAAATATCAGAATTTGAAAAACAGAGAAATTAAACATAACTTTTGTAGAACTGCCAGCTGCCAAGGTGGTCTGGTCTAATTATGATTTTTTCAGGGAGAGAGTACTTATTCTTATTGATTTATGGAATAATAACAGCGTCATTTATTGTCATTGACCTTAGTGCTAGGATAAATATCTCTCGGTTTAATCATTTCGCCAATGCCAAACACCATGTCCGTAAAGATTTTAACAGAGTTTGATGCAATATGGGGAATTGAAATTCGATGAGAGCAATTTTGGGAATTGAAACTCGATGAGAGCAATAAAAATATAAATATGCTGTTTTTAACAGAGTTTGATGCAATTTTGGGTATTGAAATTCGATGAGAGCAGTAAAAATATAAATATGCTGTTGATGTGAGATATTGAACACCCTCATACATTAAATTTGTGTATTTATATTCGAGAAAAAGTCAATAAAATAAATATATTGTGAATATAAAATAATTAATTTTAAAAGTGATTTAAAATGATTAAATTTTACAATCGTCTTTAATTTTTGTAATTATTAAATAATTAAATTTAAATTTAAATTTAAATTTTGCGACTGGCACTTATGGTCTCAAAATACCTTCTATTAAGGTCATGATTCATATAAATTAACGATCCAATCTAGGTGTGGTCGCGAGTTGTTGAACTGTATAGACAGTCGCTCATTAGAGACCGCAATCAAAAAACAATCACTAATATTAGCAACTCGTGTTTCAGCGACCGCCATCAAGTGGTCTCAGAGTGCGTTTTGAGATCACAAAGTAATCGCTAAGATACAATTTTTTTGTAGTGGCAGTCCCCCTTGTAGTGGGGTGATGGATCCCATCTTGTGAAGGTTGCAATTACAATTCATAGTGGGACGAAACGATATCTCATATATCCGATTGTAGAAAAACTATTGTAATTGACTGTATTAGAAAACTATTGTAATTTATTACATTTCAAATAAAATTCTCGAATAGTTAACACTTTCTCTTTTTTATCAGATATTGTAATAAATTTCACTCTTAAAATAAAATTAATTTATTAACCCATCCTCGTAATATTCTAAATTTTATAGGAAATATTAGTCACACTTTATAACATATAAAAATTATAACATAATTTCATTGATTCTCAACTTTTGATAACATGATGGATATTTTGATATACTTGACCAAATATTTGATACTTTAAAACTGATTTACGATATATTTATCATGAATCATTTTCATACAAAATTTTACCTAAAATTTTCAAACCAACTCCCATATATGAGGGTAGTGTAGCTATGAGGATAATGTGAGACCCAATTCAAAGTTATTAACTATTTTATACCAATTTTATAAAGGTATTTAGGTCTTATAACATGAATTGAGTATAATTTTTTTTCAAAATAGATGTGGTAAAAAAAATTTAGAAGTTGAAAATTAGTATATTGTGATATTTTTTTTTTAAAAAAGTTGTACATTTTCCAATAAATTAAAGTTATTGTGTTTAGTTGTGTTGATAATATATTAAAATTGGTTATAAAGATATGTTAATGAAAATAGTAGTAAGGATAATATAGACTTTTATGTTCAAATTTTTTGTTTTTAAAGAGGGCAAAAAAGAAAATAATCTGTTTAAAATGGATAAAAAAATTTCGTTTTTTTAAAAAATGTGCATAATTATAATTTAAATGGATCCAGAGAGTATAATGCATCAAAACGCATTTCCAACCAAAATGTGATTGGGCTGTAAAATATGAACACCCAACCTACGATGCGAAAGCCTGCTTGAGTATGGGTCAAAAAACAAGGACTCAAAAGCCCATGCAAGAACTAACGGCCCTAAAACTTCATGAGTGTACAAAACTTCAAATATCATCGTTATTCCTATTTTTCTCTTCCATTCATATTATATCCAGAATGCATATGAACATGGAATCTGTTGTACGAGAACTAATTCAATAATTTACATCTTCAAATAGACTACAATTTCTTTTATTTATTGAAAAAGTAAATTAATTAACATAATGTTTGTTATATACATTTATATTCCACTCCTTCCATCCACTAAATTTATGCACTAATTTATTTTTCGCCCGTCCATAAAAAAATATGTATTTTCATTTTGTGAAACCATCATTTTTTAATATCAATCTTACAACTAATTATTTTATCCCAATATACTCACAATATATTTAATTTATCTATTTTTTTTAAAACACGTGCAAACATATTTAATGGAAGTAGGAAATATTTTTAATTTGGATATCATATTGAATCTAAGTACTAGAAAACATGTTCCTAGTATAAAATTGATATAATTATATGTATTTATAGATATTATTACAAGTATTCATTAATATTGTTACATTTATAAACTATATATATATATAATTATTAATTTTATATCATAAATCAATTTCATAGGAGAGTATATATTATACTATATTACAACTTACTAATTTACATGTGCAGTATGCATATGATATGAAGCAGCACCTCTAAGTTTGAGTTGGAATCAAGGGCAAATCAACCTCGTCACACCACTCAATACACCTCGTCTCATAGAATGAACTCATAACCTCATTAGGGCAATAACTCACCCAAACTTCCCCACCAATCCTCCATTTCAACACACTCCCTTCCATCTCCTTGTTCACCCTCCACCGCACGCCCTCCCCGTACTCCTCCCCGGCGAAAACCAACCCGCCTGATCTCGCGAACGGCCGCCCACCTCCGGCGTATCGTCCTCGAACATTTAACCCTCCCATGGGAGGCCTCCACGTGGCTATCTCGACACCTGTGGTGTTGTCACACAAGCTCGCATCAAATACGGCAGCGTTTCCTTCCACATCCTGGTCCCACCTCCAATTCCTGATTTTCGTCCTTGTTCCCATTCTAGCCTCCGCTTTCACCTCAGCCACCTTCAATTTTCCAGTATTAGCCTTCATCGTCTTCTCCATCTCAATCTCCTTCTCCATTTTGTCCGTTGACCTCCCCAAGCTCACCCCGCCCACGTAGCTCGCCCCGATTTCCGGCCCGACCCAGACCCGGATCCTCGACGGGAAGTGCTTTTCTTCCAGGAACTTCTCACCCGTATTGCTCTTAAAACCTAATTGCACCACGTGGAACCTCAGATTGTCCACACGTGCGTTAACTTGGATGCAATTCTCGAAGAACCCGACGCTATACTCGAGCTGAATCACAGCTTCAAGTTGCTGGTGAGCTAGAGCGTACATGAGCAGTGATTCTTTAGCATCGACAACAGCGGGGAATTGACGCTTTTGCCCCCCATGAGACTGCACGCACCGCATGGATTTCACCGGAGAGTACCCCTTCAGGATCCACAACCCGTGCGACTCCGCGGCGTAACAGAAACCGAGATTATTCTTCGAGGGCAAAGGCGTCAATCCAACTCGATCAACGTCTCTTAAAATCAACCATTTAGCCAACATATAGCCGAAGGCGCGCATGAAGCAGAGCTCCACGTCGGTGCCGACCGCCGCGAAGAAGTTTCTCAGAACCGGCGCGTTGTTACAGGAGAACATGTCGATGTTGGGAGCAAGCAGGGAGTGGAAGTAGAAGGAGCCGACATCGGGCGGCGCGTCGAAGGCACAGACCCAGAAGAGGCGCGTGAGGAAGATGAGGTTGAAGAAGCTGGAGAAGGACTCGGGTGAGTGGGAGTCCAGAATCCAGGAAACTGGAGCTGGTTTCATCTTCTGGAGCTGTGAACGTGGGCAGGTGCTATCGTGCGCAGTAGGTGAGCGCGACACGATTTCTTGGAGGAGTTGGAGGACGAGAGGCAAGAAGGGCTTGTCCGAGGACAGAGGACACGTGTCAGAAGCCCAGATGGTCTTCTCCGCTACAGAAGAAGAGCCTACAAAACATACAGAAAAGTGAATAAAAGCTTCCGAGTTCAAGGCGAGAGTCCGCTTGGCTCTGATGTGAATCGAAGTCTTCGATGAAGAAGCGAGTTGGAAAGTAGTGAGGTTTGAGTGAAACTCGTCTGAGTTGGGAAGTTCAGATATCCATGACCAGATATCCATAGTGTGGAAGAAGTGAGTGAAGGAGGATGGGCGGGGGATGATGGTATTTATAGGGAGAACGGGTGGCGGAGAGAGTGACAACATGGAGGTGGTTTTGTCCGCTGAAGAACAAGGGTTCAGAGGCGGCCATCGTTTCATGAAATTTACGTTTTGGATGCATTTATTGCAGGAGAGGTGTGTGTGTGTGTGTATGTATATTGAGTGGATATTAGTTACTCACTCACCCAGCCTCAGCCTATATAAATCTACAACACATATTTTATTAGGTACTTAAATTTATAATGATTTCCTATACCCGGTAGTAAAATCTTGCCCCCTCCCATGGGAAAATACTCCAATTGTAAAGCTTTTTGCTTTGTACAATAACCAAAAATTTCACATTGGAAACACATGTAATGATTAATATTGCAATTTAATTAGTAATGCCATCTAATTGCTCTAAATGGAAGTACTTTAAAATGTACTACTTCTATTGTCCCAATTTAAATTTTATATTTTTTTTGACGTTCCACAATAAATTTTACATTAAAAATAATAATTTATATTTACAAAAGTCAATAAATTATTTTTATTTATTTAACTCTCTCATATTCAATTTTATTTTTTTAATATACGTTTCACCCCACCTATAAATAAATATCAGAAGAAGTATATTTTTTTAGTCTGATTTAAAATATTAATGTAATACTAATATTTTTCAATGATATTCCTAATCATAAAGTTGGGCCACTTCAAAGAATCTAGCTGGGCCTCCCGTTAAGTTTGTGCAAACTATACCTCGTAAAACTTGCAAAGTTAGCCCAGTAATACTCTTGAAGCCCATCATTGCTGTTTACACGCTAAAATTGATCCGCAACGAAATTGAAGTGTATACAGAGAAATGGAGAAGGCGTTAAAAGCGTACGGCGAAGTGCTTAGGCTGGTGCGGCGCTTACCGGCGGAGACAAGGGCTTACTACGCCAAATACGCCCGTGAAAACTTCGTCAACTACAGAGAAGTTAACGCCAATGATGCCGCCGCCGTCGACGAACTTCTCAAACGAACTTACGCACATTCTGTCTGGGTCCTCAACAAGGTCACTTTTCTATATCATGTCTTCCTAGTGTGTGTATATGTATAATTGATTTTATCTGATAATTGGGGTGTTATGATGAATCGCAGTACTCGGTGGATGAATCTGTGGCGGGTAAGCTGAAGGAGATCTGCTCCGCTTGATCACTCTGAGTTGTGCACACAAACTGTTTGTTTTAATTCTTCACCGAACTTGTTTACTGTTTTTCTATTGTCTATTTCGGGCTTGGAATTTTGCAACATTTACCTGTTGGGCTTTGTTTTAGATAATTATATGGCCCATTGTTTTTCTATTTAAACCCAACTCGGCCCCAATAAAATCATCCAATGGCCCAAATTATTGTAGACTCTATTTTGTGGGAAGTACACCCCACTAATTAGACGATTATATTTCATTTTACATCCTATCACACCATCTTCCACCATCTCTTCTTTACAGAAAATAAAAATATCTATAGTACTTCCTCCACTGTCGAAGAAAATAAAATTAAACACTGTTTTGAAAAAAAAAATCAACTTTCAAAATATTTTTCTAAAATTGTACATAGTTTCAAAAATAATTTTTTAGAAATCGTACATAGTTTCAGAAATTTTTTTCCTCATGTCAATAATTTAGCAAATTAAAGTTGAGAAATTACAAATCGTCAAAAATAAAAAAAATGTGTAAATTTTTATAAGAAGGAAATAATATATAACAATTTTAAGTCATGATACGTTAACAACGTCTGCTTACATATTGTACGTAGGCTTTCTTTTCTTTTTTTCAACATAATCTTATTTAAGTAATAATGCATTCTAGTTAATTTTGTTAATGCATTGTAAAATAATTATTATTGACCCAATCACTTTATATCTATGAATAAGTAATAGATATGAATATCAATCAGAAAAACATATTGTTTTATTTAAAAAAAATTATTGCATGAATATAATATCATTAAATAACAAAAAGATATATATGTATAATGTGACCATTTAAGTTCCTTATTCGCATATATGATCATTAATGCAAACAATAAAAAAAAAAATTTGAGGGACAAATTTAAAATATGATACCTAATTTTTTAAGTTAGTGTAAAATGAAAATTATTTTGTGTATAATTGTACTATTTCTCTTGTGATTCATTTATTTTTTAAAAGTTTTGGCTAAAAAAAAAGGACAAATGAAGTGCATCTAATTGGGAGTGTTGCAAGTAACTTTTAATATATTTGAATTAATTTCGCAATCTCTTTAATTTCAAACTTTAAAATGATACAAAATTATTTTAAATGAGAATATATCTCTCATTAATTGTCATGTAATTAAACACAAAATTCACGAGCACAGATTCTCCGCTTTTAATATCGATACACCCAACTCCTTATTTAATAACACAAATTTCACTCATTTCCTCCACACAAAAAAAAATAAAAATAAAATAAAATTCAACCTTAACAATGAAAACTCACCACTTCTTCCATCTCCTTCTCCTCCTCCAAATCTTCCCCGCCGCCCTCTCCGTCCAATACGAGGCCACGAACGAGGCGCCGGGGACTCCCGGAGGAGCCCGATTCGAAGCGGAAATCGGGATCCCATACACAAAAAGCATCATGAAGAAAATCAACTATTTCATCTGGGACACTTTCCAACAGCACAACGAGTCCGACAGAAAACCGGTGGAAACCGCGAGAGTAGTCATCTACGAATACGACGGCGCAGAGGCCATAACCTACGGCGACACCGTGAACGTGAGCTCCTTATACCTGCAGGGGTACCAAGGGAACCTCAAATGGGAGTTCACATCGCTGCTCCACCACGAATTGACGCACGTGTTCCAGTGGGACGGCGAGGGGACGGCGCCGATTGGCCTCATTGAAGGTGTGGCCGATTACATGATTCTCATATCCAATTATCATCCGCCCGCCTTCGCCAAACCCGGACAGGGGGATAAGTGGGACCAGGGCTACGATTTCACGGCCCGGTTTTTGGAGTACTGCGAAGGGTTGAAGCCCGGGTTTGTGGCCGCATTGAATAATTTGATGAGACATAAGTTTTCTGAGGAGTATTTTAGGGAGCTGACGGGGAAGAGCGTGAACCAGCTCTGGGAAGAGTATAAGGCTAAGTATGCCCAAACTAGTCTATGATCATTAATTTGTTGATGATCGATCGCGCGTGTGCATACGAAAGAAATGCTAAGAATGCAAATGGTGAAGTTACATATGTCGCTTTGATTGTTAAAAATCCATAAGATTGGTTTCAAATGAAATCATAATATAATTGGCGTTATTCAATATAATACAATTTACATGTAATTTCTCTTGTTACTGGAGGGCGAAATGTAAAAAAAAAAAACCGAATTTCCAAGTAGATATATTTTTTCGGTTTATTACACAAATGATATGTTTAAAATATTTAGATTTTTTTTTTACAATTTTGATATATTTTTATTAATTATAATGAATAATTCAAATAATTAATATATCACAAGAATGAAAGAAATATAACCACATGAGAATGCCACATGAATTAAAAAAAGTCAAACGAAATATCACATGGTTGGTGACCTTCTATAGCTGGTCAATCAACCAAAAACCCAAACGTGTATATATTGGAACAAGTTAAAATCAAAATATTAAAACTGAGTGTGGATCAATTTCTAATAAATCAAATAATAGAAGATCGTTTCAATAAAAATAAAAAGATAGGGGAAAGGAATTTGGTTTAAATCCCGAAAAAACATTTAATCTCGTTCATTAATTAATTTATTAGGAAAATTCTAATCCTATAATATATTATCCTGAATAAATTAAGTCCTAACAATTCTAATTAAGGTATTTGGCCACTGGGGTAGCTTACCAAATACATCTATACTTTTAATGAAAATTTAAAATGACATTGAGTTGAAAATTCTCAATTTTCAAAAGTACTCAATCAGGACTCAATTTTAATTTATATCATTTATATTTTATTTATAATATTATTATATATAAATAACATCGTCAAATTAAAACAACAAATTAATCCTTCGATATGTATTCAAAATGACAGAAAGCAAGATAAAATTAACCCTAAGGGCTCATTTGGTTCGTAAGATAAAAATATATATCCGCCAAAAACATGCATATTTTTGGCGGATAGATAATTTTATCTTACGAACCAAATGAACCATAAATTAACTAATAACAATACAAAATGACAAATTAATAAACCGCTATTTTCCTTCAATAGTTCATTCGAAAAACTACCACTAATATAGATTTGAGCTTCAAGAGTTCTTGTTTTTCCACTTAAAGAGCGTTATAAGGGCAGTTTCGTACTACTTTCACTTAGAGAGCGATTTTAAACCGCTCTCTAAGAACATTTTTTTTAATTTTAATTTATTCACTCAGAGAGTGGTTCCGCTCTCTAAATCCTATTTTTTTGTAAAGCGGTTCAAAACAACTCTTTAATATCCCAAAACAATCAATAATACTCCAATTAAAAAAAAAAAACACAAGCACTTACAGAGTTCGGCATGTTTCTATGTGAGTTTAAAAATATAAAAGTGAACTTGAAATTCAAATGTATAGTGTACACCCAAGTGTTTGCATACACATTTGTGTGTGTGATTTTTTTTTCTTTTTACTATGCATATTAATTAGTGTTTGCATATTATGAAAAAATATAAGTACACACAAATGTATGTATATCAATATAATGTACTTCCCCATATTATTCTACAAGCAGAGCTGTACATAAGCATGTGATGGCATTGGGTGTAGATATATCTATCACTTCCTCCATCTATATTCCATTCATAAATGCTTTTACCAGAATAAGAGGTGTTAAAGAAATTTTCTTGTTCTTCATTGAGAACATCAATGGGAGTAGGCTTAGTATAATAAAACTTTGACATAGTAGGCCTATCTGCCCATTTCATTTTGTTTAGGCTGTCAAAATTGTTTTGACTATTTTCTCCAGACTCAATATGTCTGTTATCCATTTCATTTTGAAAATCATTTTCAATAGTGGAAATATGCAGTTTTCCAAAATTTTCAGTAATAATTTTTTCAAGATCAGAAATAGAAGCTTCAAGCTTAAAATCTTTAATCTCAATAGGAGATTGAATAGAAGGAACAGTTGCAATAACTGGATTTTTTCCTTCTTCTTTAGAAATATCAGTCTTAGGCTGATTTTTGTTTTGAAAAATAAGAGAATCAATTTTCTCATGTAGTGAAGCAATTTCTTCACTAAGAATTTGAAGAGAAAGATTGCAAAAATTATTTTGCTTAAAAATTTCAGAAATATTGTGCAAGACATCTTTTTCAATAATTGTTGAAAAAAGAGAAAAATTTAAAGTTTTTCCTTCCTTTTCAATCTGGAAAGGAATATTAGGAGCATAGACGGATTTTCGAATATCTCCTGAAGAAATTATTTTATAAGTTCTTTCAGTTGTAGAAATTTGGTCAATATAAAAGATTTTTATAAACCAAGGAACAAAATAAAATATTTTATTTTGTTTTGTACAAAATTCATAGAATTTGTTAACAAAGTAAGATAATTCTTCTTTTGGAAAAGAGTTGAAATACCAATCTCTAAATTTTTTCCATTTTGGATCATAAATTTTTTTGTTGATATGGGCTCTATTTAAGGAGTCTTTATTGAAATTCAAAATTGGTTCAAAAATCATTTTAAACAGAAAAATTACATTCCGAAATTGTTTCGGGAGGTTTTTCATTATGAACAATATTGTTTTTATTAACAATAATATTTTCATTTTCAAAATCATTGTGTTGATAAGACTTTTCTTCTTTTAAAGAAGAAGTAGAAGCTCTTGAAGTAGAAGGAACATTGACTTCATAATCAAGAGGAGAAAACTAATAAGGTTGGCTTGGAGATATTCTTGGAGTGTTTGGAGACTTGGTATACTAACCTAACTACTAACAACTAACATTTACCGATAAAAAAAAAAAAAAATCAAGAGGAGAAAACAAAGTATATATATATATATATATGTATGTATGTATGTATGTATGACTAAAGAACATCATTATTCAACCAATTAAAATCGTGTCAAAAAATGTTGACAAGAAACCCTCACATGTCCCTTCTCTCACTCCTCCTGCTATCATATGTACTCCTCCATGGAGTCCACTGTAAACCTGTTCAATACGTTGTGATCAACAGCGTCCCCAACACCCCAGCTGGCAAGTTCTTCACTGAGAAAATCGGGGACAGTTTCACCCGGGCCGTAGGCGCACAAACCGCCCGTTTCATTTGGCAACTATTCAAACAAAACACCTATGCCAAAAGAATAACTCAACCCGTCGTATACTTCAACATCACCGTTCTAACCGACGGCGCCATGGCCGAAACACCCTATTTTAACCCCAACACCATCTACGTGGACGCCCCTGGGATCTACAGATTCTTCGCTCCCATGGACCCTTCACCTCGCTAATTTTCCACGAAATGACGCACATTTTACAGTGGAATGGACGAGGGACAGCTCCGAGAGGTCTTACGGAAGGTATGGCCGACTATGTAAGGCTCAAGTCCGGATACGTTCATACTGACATCTTCCCTAAGCCCGGCGAGGGTTCCAAGTGGGACGCCGGATACGGCATTACGGCCCGATTCTTGGAGTACTGCGACTCCTTGAAAAAAGACTTTACTGCGGAATTGAATGATCTGATGTGGAATTTGTATAAAGATGAGTATTTCAAGATTATTTTGGGGAAACCTGAGGAACAGCTCTGGAAAGAGTATAAGGCCAAGTATGGGAATATTAAATAATTAAATATTATGTCAAGAGCAGTGTAATTAATGTATTAATGGATGACATTTTTTACTTGTTTTTTTATAAGGTGCAGTGATGATTTGAATAATTGACTTTTTTTACTGAGGATATTTTTGTATGTTCTTTTAAAATTAATTTGTTGCTGGAAATTTATTTTAATTATGCAAGTTTTATAATAATACTCAAACAGTACACAAAAAAATGCTCATTTATTTGCACTTGCATGGTTTATAATAGATCATTTATGGAAAGTATATCATATAATTTTTTTTATAAATATTAATTAATCACTCACAATACATTAATATATACCCTTCAACACATCGCAATAAACACGTACGTGCAAACAAGTAAACATAATTTTCTTGGACGGAGAATATATAAAAGATTGAATATTGTACCATTTTTCTTTTTTAATTTAAATGACGTATACTTAGAAATTAGTCTGAAACTATTATATACATACATGTCCGCTATTAGTAACAGACATGTTTTCCGATACGTGGGTCAAAGAGGGTGATTAGCAACCACCAACGACGGTTGCTAAATAAAAAAAAAAAAAACAGTCCCATCTTTTAGTTTCAAATTTCATGATCGCCTAGGCGATCACTAAATGAACTATCAATTTAATATCCTTAGTAGTTTTCAAGACGTGGGTCAAAGTGGTGGGTAGCGACCGTCGCTAAATTTTAATTTAAAATTACCCTCATGCGGTTTTACAGTTAGTTTGAGAGTCTCTAACCGCAAAAATCGTTTGTTTTGAGACCACTTTCAAAGGCGCGCTAATCTCTGAACCTCGTGATAATGTTTATCAGCTACAAATAAATATTTTTTCATACGTGTAAGAGAAAAATGATTGACCTTTTAACTTTAAATGTTTAAGTATAATTTTTAACAGATAATTATATATCTAAAATTATATAGTTACGAAAATAAATATTTATTCTTATAACAACAAACATTTTTCTCTTACACGTATGGAAAATATTTATTTGTATAAAAATAAGTATATATATATATATATATATATATATATAACAATATTTAGTCTGATAGTATAACACATTTTGTGATATAGATATAGTAACATGCATTTGCCCATATAACAACACAAATTAAAAGTAAAAATCCTAAAATTTATTTAGCGTTGAAAAAAATTATCCAAATTCGGCCCGTTCAGATCAGGATCCGACTTTCTTTAAATATAAATTATTTTATATGTAAAATCTCATATAACAATTAGTGAATTTTAAAAGGATTAGATGCCATATTCCATATGTTGTTTCTACTTATTCTTTGTATAATTAATATGTACGCATTAAAATGGATAAAATTTCAAATTACCTACATATACAATTAAATTGACATAAAAATAAGTCGAACACTATACTATTATCTCCTACCCCAAAAAAAATAAAAATCGAGTTTCCTTTTCTAGTCCAATAATATCCTATATTAATTATACATGTAATTATAAATAATTAGAAAAAAATTTAACTAACTATATATTGAATATATAATTTAGACTTCTCCACAATAATAGGGTTTGAAGGAATTAGGAGGAGACGGAGAGAATATGAAATAAATAATTTATGAGATCACATATGTAAGTAATTTTTCATTATAATGTATAAATTTTCAAAAGAAATAATCTAGCAATGTCATTTAATTTTTAGATATCCTTGTATTTAATTACATAATACAATATATATAAAAGTCAACGGTAATTAATTAGATTCCCATAAGAAATTAAAAATTAATAACCATAATTTTAAGAGATTTATCCAACAACACAACCCTATATATATAAAGCATGACCAAAGAACATAACCACTTCATTATATATATTTCAACCAATTAAAAATGTGTCAAAAAATGTTGTCAAGAAACCCTCACATGCCCCTTTTCACACCCCTCCTCCTCCTCCTCCTCCTATCAACACTCCTCCACGGAGTCCACTGTAAAGTTGTACAATACGATGTGATCAACAGCGTCGCCAATACCCCCGCCGGCAAGTTCTTCACCGACAAAATCGGAGCCGGTTACGCGTGGGCCACAGCCATAGAAGTAGCCCATTTCATTTGGCAAGTACAATTCAAACAAAACACCGATGCCACAAGAAATGTTCATCCCGTCGTATACATCAACATCACAGACACTGTAAAAAACGGCATTATGGCGCAAACAAGCCCCAACACCATCTTCGTAAACGCCCACGATGTCTATGAATTCTTTAATTTCTCCCCCCAACATCAACCCCCGAAGCGAGTTCACCGGCTTAATGTACCACGAAATGACCCACATTTTGCAGTGGTCGGGACGATATACAGCTCCGGGAGGTCTTACCGAAGGTATTAATTGCAGACTATATTAGGATTAAGTCCGGATACTATCACCCTGGCCTGAAACCTACACTAAACCTGGTGAGGACGCCGGATTCTTGGAGTATTGCGACACCTTGAAAAAAGACTTTACCGCGGATTTGAATAATAGGATGAGAGAAGTGTATTTAAGTGCAGTGATGATTTGAATAATTAATTTTTCTTTATATTTAATACTGTTGCATGCATGCATACATGCATGATTCGCGATCTGAGGATTTTTTTTTGTATGTTTTCTTAAAATTTGTTGCTGAAATTTTATTTAAATGATATGAGTTTTAAATTAATACTCTCTCGGTCCACAAAAAATATACTCATACGTTTGCACGTGCATGATTTATGAATAAATTAATTATTTATGAAAAATATATGATATAAATTTTTCATAAATATTAATTATTTAAAATACCCTTAATACCCTTCGATATATATTGCATTATGCAAACAAGTGATTATAATTTTTATTGACGGAGAATGTATAAAAATTTAAGGGAGAATTTCGTCTTTTATTCTTTTTAACAAGAAAATATCTATTTTACCCTTATTCAATAAAATTTACAATTTTGCCTAAATTCATATTAAAAAGACCTTAATACCCTTGATACCCTTGTATTTTCATTTTAAACACAATTTTGACTTTTTATCTCTAATACCAAACACAACCACTAACTCCTAATTTCAGCACCCAAAAAATCCAAAAAAAAAAAAAAATTGAGCAGCAAAAAGAAATATAAATAAATAAAAGAGAAAAAAATAGAATCAGCAGCCCCTTTCGCCAACCTTCGCTGGAAATTGCCGGGTTTTTTTTTTTTTTTTTCAGATTTCAATGGTAGATTGAAATATGGAAATTGCCGGGTTTTTTTTCTCCCTCTTAAATATGGAAATTGAAAATAATGTTTGACTTTGATTTATTAGTTTTTTTTTTTTTTCTTGTAGTTAATGTTGTAGGAAATCGAAGCTCCAATTTCTTCCACAACTTCCGATTGAGGATGAATTCCGGGCAATTAACTGTTAGGGTTTCAATTCGTTGTGGACGTTCAAGGCGAGATGCGAGTTGCGGTTTTTGATTGTTGGCCGACGCGATGGTGACTGGAATTTTTTGAGGCGTCGGATCTGGAGCCCGACCGTCTTTCAATTTTCCGGCGACTTCTTAGAATCGAGGCGGCTGGACGACGGTAAAAAAACATGGGCAGCGATTGTGGGCGTGGTATCGGTGACGATTGCTGGCTGTTGTGCGACGGGATGTGGTCCGATGGCAGGTTGAACGGATTTCGGTGGTTAGAGCGGCGACTGTTTGACCCATGAGCAGGTAGCGTCGGTGTTTCTGGCGAGCTGGATGGAGAGTTGTTGTGCTCTCATCTGTGCGAATTTTTGAAGAAGATTAATTCCGCAAGAAGATTGATGTGGCCATGGGGTGTTGCAAGGATGAATGGTCGAAGAAAATTGATCTACAGTGTTTGGTTGTATGAATAAAAAATTGAAATTGTGATATAAAGTCAAATTAACAAAATTATAATTTTAGAGTGAAATAATGGGCATTATGGCCTTTTTATCTTTAAATTGGAAAAAAATGAAACATATTTGAAGAGAGGGCAAAAAAATAATGTTCCCACAAAAATGGGCATATATATATTTGTATTTTCTCAAAATTTAATATTGTATCATTTTTTTAACAAAAAAATTTAAAATAATATATACTCAAAAGTTATCTGAAACTATTATATGCATTTGTTGATATCTAAATTGCCCTTCAACATATAGCATTAAAAAATAACTATTGTTTTATAACTAAATGACCATAGTTGAAATTAAAAAATGAAGTGTAATATCTGGTCTCAGACAAAATTATATTATTATTATTGATATTTTATCTATTAATTATATATGTTTCATTTTTTTATATTTTCATTTATTTAATTTATTTAAATTATAACTTTTGTAAAACTGTAATTATAATTATTTTTACTTTCTATTGTATATTCTAATTTCATATATTACTTTATACTCTTTCCTTAAATTTGTCATATTACGTACTTTATATTATTATTTTTCATTTAAATCATCTATTTCATTTATCCGATTTAATTAAATCATAACTATTTAAAACTTTAAATGTAAATTTTTTCCTCTTGTTTCACATTATATATATATATTAAATATATTACAAATGGCGACTAATTTTATTATATTATACTCTCATTTTTAAAATTCTAATTTTTAAATTTTTTTTAATTGAAACATATTGGAAATGGTTTATAAATTCTAATGTCATACATAGCAAAGGATTTAAATAGGATTTATAAATTAAAAAGGAGAAATAATACAACGTTAAAAGAGTATAATTATATAAAAAGTAGTATAAAATAATATAATTAAATATTTGAAATAAAAATATATAAATATTATTTGAAAATAAAAAGTAAAAATAATTAAATTTACAGTTTTACGCAAGTTATAATTTAAATAAATTATATAATTAATGGTCCTATAATTAATTAAAAGTCCAGATTTAATCATTTATCCTTTTAATTTCTTAATTATGATGCTTTAGTTATCAAGAATAGTCTTTTATTTTAAAAAGGGACTATTATTAAAAAATAAAGGAGAGAAATCGGATAAAGAACTAAATTTGAAATTAGACAAAATTACAGGACTATTTTATATATTTTCCCTACCTTTTTAGAGAAAATATTTTAATTCAAACCAATGATCATTAATAATAACTTAATAGAATTAAATATCATATTCCAACATGGTATTTTCTTTGTATAATTAATATGTGTGCATTAAATGTTCATATGTAAATAAAATGGTAAATAAATGTCACGTTACCTACATATATATATTTGCTATTAAAGCTTTCTTAATTAATTCATGTGATATATATATATTCTTAATTAAATTTACTTTGCTAATTTTAAAAGATACCTCATCTTTAATTAAAAGGCTTAGCAATTTAAGGAAAATTATAATGATCATATATCTATAATTAAATTGACATAAAAAGGTAAGTCAAACACTACAATTAGCACCCCAATAAAAAATTCGGTTCCTTTTCGATCTGGTCCTAAGCCTCAAATTTAACCACAAACGGATTACCAATAATTTCCCATATGGACATGCAATTATAAATAATTTGAAAATATTTAATTATTTTTTGAATATTTGATTTGATTATTATTTTTTAATTATATATAGTTATATTTTTTTTTCTAATTTCAGTATATATATGCATGAAATAACTTTTTTCCCATTTCATTTTTAAATTATAAATAATAAATATTTTTAAATATATTTTATTTCAATTAATTAAATATCAGATTTGTTAATAGTTTATAAAATTTTCAAAGTAAAAATTAGTTATTGTTTTATCTGGAGACGATCATCATGACCCAACAATAATAGAGTTTGAAGTGAATTCCAAAATACACTGATAAAAAAAAATTAAAACCTTTTAATACATTTAATTCTCATTATTGATATTTTACAAAAAAAATTAAGTATTAAATTTAAGATTACCTAAAATACATATGCAAATAACTTTTAGTAACAATATATAAATAATTACTCTTTTTATTCCTTCTTAATTTTCACACTTTTCTTTTTTTAACGTCCTATAATAACTTTTATATCCAGAAAAAAGAGAATAGAACACTTTTATAGTACTTACTTTATTTCAAAATATATACCTTTAGTCATTATTCAAAAATTAATAAGACAATTTTTTATTAATTGTGTCATTTAAAGAATGAGAGCGCGTATTGTGTGAAAATAGTTCATATTTAATGAACTATTTTTTTAATAAGATAATTTTTTTTTATAAATATAAATCTTGCATCAAAGTGGTTTATATCATGAAAATGATTTATATAATACTTTTACAAAGAATGAAAGTTAAGAGAAGATAGAGGAAATATGGAATAAATGATTAATGAGATATTCAAGTAATTGTTCATAAAAATGTACATATTTTCAAAAGAAATAATCTGATTATAATGTCATTTAATTTTAGATATCATTGTCTTTAATAAGATAATTATAATATAAAAGAAAAATGTAATTAAGATTCCATAAAAAATTAATCACCATATATAATTTACGAGATGTCACAAACAAACCTGCCAACAAAACCCTATATATATATATATATATATATATATACATTGACCAAAGAACATTACCACTTCATTATTTCAACCAATTAAAATCGTGTCCAAAAATGTTCACAAAGATGGCAAGAAACCCTCTCATGCCCCTTGTCTCACTCCTCCTCTTATCATCACTCCTCCACGGAGTCCTCAGTGTTAAATTCAGCGCCCCCAACACCCCCGGCGGCAAGCGCTTCGACCAGGAAATCGGCATCCCCTTCACCGTCGCCACCGCCGGACAAATCAACAAATTCATTTAGAAACTATTCAAACAAAACACCCCCGCCGAAAGAAAAGATGTCCCCATCGTACACATCAACATAACCACTCTCACCGACGGCGCGTGGGGCGAAACAAGCCCCGATACCGTCTTCACAGACACCACTGCCATCCAAGAATACTTCCCCACCGGTGGGGCCCGATTCGAGTTCACCTCTGTATTGTACCACGAAATGACGCACATTTTCCAGTGGTCGGGACAAGGGACAGCTCCGGGAGGCCTTACCGAAGGTATGGCCGAGTATGTTAAGATTAAGTCGGGATACTATCATCCTGAGGGCTACACTAAGCCCGGTGAGGGTCCCAAGTGGGACGACGGCTACGGCGTGACCGCCCGATTCTTGGAGTATTGCGACACCTTGAGAAAGGACTTTACTGTGGATTTGAACAATAAGGGCTCATTTGGTTCGTAAGATAAAAATATCTATCCGTCAAAAACATGTTTTTGACGGATAGATACTTTTATCTTACTAACCAAATGAGCCTAAGATGAGAGAAGTGTATAAAGATGAGTATTTCCAGGATTTTTTGGGGAAGCCTGTGGAACAGCTCTGGAAGGAGTATAAGGCTAAGTATGGGAATCTTCCATAAATAAGATCTTGATGTTATATTTATAATAATTATGTCAAGAGCAATGTAACGTAATCGATGAATTTTAATTTGTGTACTGCTTAATTGCTTTTATAAAGTGCAGTGATGATTTGAATAATTAATTTTTGGGATATTTAATTGTTGCGCATGCATACATGATTCGCGATCTTAGGATTTTTTTTTATGTTGGAATTTTGTTTTAATTATATGAGTTTTAATTTAAAATAATACTTCCTTAATTCATAAAAAGTACGCTCACTTGTTTGCACTTGTTTTACGAATAAATTGATCATTTATGGAATTTATAATATCATATAATTTTCATAAATATTCACTTTACTCATAAACATACCTCACAATATATATCTCATAATATTTTTTGATATATCGCATTAAACCATACAAACAAGTGAGTATATTTTTTGTGGACCGAGAATATTGTATAAAAAGTTTAATATTGTATCACACTTAAAAAATTGATATATACTTAAAAGATAGTATAAAACTATTGTACGCATTTACTATTATCGTAATATTTTTATTGTAGTTTTAATTTATAAATTTAATAATATCAATGAATACCTATAATGATATTAATTTATAATATAATATATATATATATACTTGTTTATATATAGGAGATATTCTGTAGAAGTTAATATATTCCTTGTCCAAAAGTTGCTACAATTTTATGAAATATTGTCTTAATTATATATAATAAATTCATGATATTTTATGATATAATTGCCATAAAAATTCACGAACTTAACTTTGACTGTAAAAAAGATTAAATAGCAAAAAAAAAATCTAATATTTGTTTTAAAATAAACATTTATGTGGACATTACTTATTGATGATGTAGCCTGATTCGACTCCTAAATTTGTGATGTTGAATTTTATAAACACAATTTTTTTCTCTAATTAATGCACGCAAGCCATTCGATAAAATGCACAAGAGTGCCGATCTTATACAAAGAGTATCTTTTCAAATTCATTTGAAAAGTGGAGAATCACTTTTTTTTTTTAAGTTGGTGAGACCCAACTTTTCAAATAAAAAAGTGATTATAATTAAGTTGATAATTATGTGTTTAAAACAAGCCTAAAATCAGTGGATTCAGAAGAAAATTGTTGGTTTCAAAACGAGCTAAGTCGTGTATGGAATAAATCCACTTATTTCAAACCTTTTACAAGATTCTTGACATACCTCAAGTAACTAGACTAAAGAGTAATCCTTACTGAAGTCAAAGAGACTTATATTCAATGATACAGAAATTGATCTATAGGAGGTCATTATTGACTCGATTTCTGTAAAAATCGGTAATTTTGGCCGTTTTTTTTTTTGCCTAGGCCCAAAATCTATACTTTTACCTATTATTTTTCTTAAAAATAATTTTTAAAAAAATAGGCAGCCACCTAGGCAGATTAGGCATTAGACAAGTAGAAAACGTCCGATTATCGATATTTGATTTTTGCACTCTTACTTCAAATCATGATTCAAGCAAGTCTCAGGTCTAAGTGCTCATGTGAGGCTAAGTTTAGATAATCCAACTACATATAATTCAGGAGATTATTAGTTGGATAACTATCTCAACAAACCCAAGTGCTAACGTGTGAGCCATTATAGTTTTCTTTCGTTTTAGGATTACTGAAGAAGTTATTGCCTTAATTTTTTTTATAACTTTTGATTAGGAGGTCAGTGCACACGATGATTGGGACAATTCTAAGGAAAATGGTGATGAATGCTCAAACGAAATGACAAGATAAACAATGTAAAAAATTAGTAAAGCACACAAGAATTTAACGTGGTTCAAAGATTCAAGCTCCTACATCCATGGTATTGATTTCATAGGAGAATTTCTTCACAGAATTTATTCTTGTTTTTAAAGTGCTAAGGTGCATTGTGGTCCATGCTTCCTGTTTTAGGAGTTGATCCCTAGAATTTAAAGAGTTATACTTCTCTACAACTTCACTGATACCTATTATAACACAGTATTCTAGGGTGGTTTTTCAACTACTTGTGATAAGTTTTACAATACAAAATAAATCTAAGGATTAGATTATCACTCAAAGCTTTGGATATTCTATTGAGCTCTAGAGTATAGGAAAATAATTTAATTAACTAAATGAAAAATTATTAGGGAAATTTGTTTTGAAGAGTGCTCCCTGAATACTTGATAGTCTTGGTAAATTTTTTCGCTTTGAAATTTTCTGTAATCATGTTTGTGTCAAGATCTTTAAGTATTTATAGGCACTCTAACAATCCATTAATGTAGAGTTATACACCCAAATGCACATACTTTTTTTAAAAATGAAAATATATGATATATATATATAATATATATATGTAAAGATATGATCTCCCATAAAAATCTCTAGAATATCTATTCTAATTTTGAAAATATATAAATAAGTCACCAACGGAAGGATAAGTTGAATCTTCAAATCGAAGCCCATCAACTTGTGGTCCATATCTTAAAATTAAATAAGTCCAACATCAATATTTTAGCTCACTTTCATTTCAAGCCGACTAATTAATTGATTCCTAATATACAATTCAATTAAAATAAATTCAAATGAAATGAGATTACAAAATTCTAAGACTAAAATAAACACAAGATCACAAGTGCTTTTTCATTGAAATGTACAAAAATAATCTTATCACGGCATTTAATTTTAGATATCATTGTGTTTAATTAAAATGAATAGCCATAATTTTACGAGATTTCACAAACAAACCTGCAGCCAACACAGTCCAATATATACATGACCAAATTAAGAACATTACAACCTCACTATTTCAACCAATTAAAATCGTGTCAAAAGATGGCAATTAGAAACCCTCACATTTCCCTTCTCTCACTCCTCCTATCATCCCTCCTCCATGGAGTCCTCAGTGTTGAATACATTGTCACCAACAGCGCCCCCAACACCGCCGGCGGCAAGCGCTTCGACGACGAAATCGGCATCCCCTTCACCGTCGCCACATCCAAAACAATCAACAAATTCATCTGGAAACTATTCAAACAAAACACCCCCGCCCAAAGAAAAGATGTCCCCATCCTAAACATCAACATCACCACTCTATCCGACGACATTTGGGGCCAAACAAGCCCCGACACCGTCTTCATAAGCACCACCGCCATCCAGGAATACTTCCCTCCCGGTGGGGCCCGATACGCGTTCACCTCGTTAATGTACCACGAAATGACGCACATTTTCCAGTGGTCGGGAGAAGGGACAGCTCCGGGAGGTCTTACCGAAGGTGTGGCAGAGTATGTTAAGATTAAGTCGGGATACTATCATCCTGAGGGCTACACTAAGCCCGGTGAGGGTCCCAAGTGGGACGACGGCTACGGCGTGACTGCCCGATTCTTGGAGTATTGCGACACCTTAAGGCCAGGCTTTACTGTGGATTTGAACAATAAGATGAGAGAAGTGTATAAAGATGAGTATTTCCAGGATTTTTTGGGGAAGCCTGTGGAACAGCTATGGAAGGAGTATAAGGCTAAGTATGGGAATCTTCCCTAAATAAGTATACGCAGTCTGATCTTGATGTATTAATCTAATCCAACATGTATTAATTAATTATGTCAAGAGCAATGAAATTAATTACTACTACTTGATTGCTTTTATAAGGTGCAGTGATTGCTTTGATAATTTACACAGTCTGATCTTGATTTGAATATTTAATTTTTTATTTCTACCTAGCTATTAATTTACAAAAGTAAAAAAATACAATTAATAGCTAGGGATATATAGGAATAAATTTTTTAGGGAAAATACACTTTTGTCCTTAAGTTTTATTACATAATTTGTTTTCATCCTCTTATACGTTTGAATTTTAAATTTGAGTACTTTAACTTATAAAAAATTAAAACTTTAATCAATCGCTAATATCAATAATTAATTATTGGTACGAAGGGTTAAATTTAATCGCTAAAATACGCGTTTATATATTATATAATACTCCATATATTTATTGATATAGTTAACTAAGACGATTTGTTGGGTTTAAAAGATTTACTTAAACCATAAGTTTGACCTATATATAGTAGGTAGGTTTTTAAAAAAGTTCAAGTTCGATTCATTTATAATACGAGCCGACCATTGAGCTTTAGTAGACAATTCTAGGCCCTTATCTCTAAACCCTATAAATAGAGTTTAAAAAAAAAAAGCTCACACACATATATATATATATGACCAAAAATGTGTTAAATTCAAATAGCAAATGCATATATTTAAATCAATTTATAAATATGATCAATTTTTTGAATTAATACATAATGCCCATAAAAAGATTACAAAATAATTTTTAAAAAAGACACTAATTAAAATTAGTTCTGTGTAAAAAAAAAATTACTTATGTGCCAAAAAAAATATATGTATATGTGTATAAAATTTAATCGATTAAGGACAGTAAGCTTTGAGCTTATAAATTAAGAACAATAACTTTTTTTAAAATGGCGAATTAAGGACAAATCAAATTTGAATCATCACAAATGAGGCTAATTGACCCTATTTGGGAAATTTTTTGAGCAAAATAGGCCGAATTGGCTTAAATTCGGGTTCAATTGCAAATGTTGATAGTTAGAGTCCATAAATTATCAATCAAATAGGCTATGGTGCTTATTTTTTCAACTTAAAAAGTTATTGTTTTCATTTTGTCATCTAAGGGCTCATTTGGTTCGTAAGATAAAAGTATCTATCCATAAAAAACATGCATGTTTTTTACGGATAGATACTTTTATGGGAAAATCACAAAATGGTTCACAAAATTGACAAAAATTACAAATTGGTTCTGTGTAGAAAAAAAATACACTTCTGTGCAGGAAAAAATTATACTTCTGTGCAGATATTGTGAACCAATTTGTAAATATAGTCACTTTTTTAAATCAATACGTAAGTCACCCTACTTTTATCTTACGAACCAAATGAGCCCTAAAAAAGTTACAGTTCTCGGTTTGCCACCCAAGAGTTTCAATTTTGGAAAAAAAAATCCCTAAAGTATTATTCTTGAGTAAGTCTCTTGTGCACCAGTTACACGGTGCAACTCAACTTTATTTTTTAAAAGCTAAACAAAATACTACTGAAAAATTACACATTTTATTACTGATAAGTGTATCTTTCACAGTTTAACTTTTCAATAGTATTTTGTATAATTTTTTAAAAAATGAATTTGAGTTGTACCGTGTAACTAATAGATACAAGACTAATCCATTATTCTCATGATCCGACTAATTAATAACGAATTTTTAAAATTTATTAATGGTGGAATTATGAATTATATTAAATGACAAATATATTATTATGACAAACACTTATATACAAATTTTTACGGATCTAAGATCCGTAAAAATATCAATTTTTGAAAATTCGCGGGTCTAGACCGGGTCGGGTCGAATTTGAATATTTTTTTCCAAATCCGCGCAGCTTGTGATTTTCGCTCCCAGGTATGTTACTGTTGGGCAAATGCATGTTACTTTAAGGCAAAATGTGTGTTACAACCAGATTAAATGTTGTTTTCTACACATATTCATTTATTTTTGTAGAAGTAAATATTTTTCATGCAATGTAACACATGTATATGTTACATTGTATGTGTAACACATATTTATTCTTAATAAAATACATTTTATCCTATAGTAACACATATATGCTCATATAATAACACAAATTGAGGAACAAATATGTGTTACAATTAGAGTAAGTATGTATTACTGCAAATTTATGTTACAATTGGAGTAAATTTGTGTTACTGCAAATGTGTGTTACATCTAGAGTAAATGTGTGTTACTGCAAATGTATGTTACAATTAGAGTAAATGTGTGTTACAATTAGAGTAAATGTGTGTTACAATTAGAGTAAATGTGTGTTACTGTATGAACAAACATTTATTTATCCTTATAAAAATATATATTATATTTTATATAACATATATAAGGTATTAAATGATGTATTAAGTACATGAATAACATATTATTAACATAAATCAACAAAGAAAATAAAAAATAAATTAAGTAACACATATTTATACTTGCAGAAATACATATTTTCTTTATAGTTACTTGAAAAGTACAAAAAATTAATTTTTCAAGAATTAGTAACACAGATTTTGCCTAATTGTAACACGCCTTTGCCCAAATTGTAACATACCTGGGAGCGAAAAAATATATTATTAATATAAATCAACAAAGAGAATAAAAAATAAATTAAGTAACACATATTTATACTTGCAGAAATACATATTTTCTTTATAGTTACTTGAAAAGTACAAATTTTTTTTTTTTTAAGAATTAGTAACACAGATTTTGCCTAGTTGTAACACGTCTTTGCCCAAATTGTAACATACATGGGAGCGAAAAAACCTGGAACTACAAGTTGCGTGAATTTTGGAAAAAAATGTCCAAATCTGACCCGACCCGGTTTAGATCCGCGAATTTTTAAAAAATAGATATTTTTACGGTAGAAATTTGTACACAAGTGTTGCTCTATTATTATTAATAAGTTGCCAAGTTGTCACGATGGTTTATATGGAAAGGTTACTCTATGAAAAATAAGGAAATATTAGGAATAAGAGAGGTAAAAATGTAAAACTATATATCTAAACATTGAATAATTAGAAAACAAAATCAGTATCGACAAAATAAAACAACAATCATGGCCAAAATTAAAGAACGACGTACGACATGTTGAAGGATATCCTCGTTAATTATGAACCATAATTTCTCAAATAATATTTCTAGTGCCAAATATTGTTACTTATTAACTTGTGTATACAATTAAATACAATTACTAGGAAAAGTAAAGATATATATATTTGGTATAAAAAAGGAAAATATGTGAAACTAATGTAGAACGAATAATGAAAAACAAAATCACTGCCCACATTATTAAACAGTAATTGAATGATGATTTCCTCGTTAATTATGAAGCATAATTTCTCAGATCCCTAGCTAGTGCCAAAATATTGTTACATTAATTCATGTATACAATTACTACATGCCACAAGATTTTACAAAGAACAATATACATGCCAATCCAACCCTATATATTGCAACAAAAGTAATACTATTGAAAAAAAAAAAAAAAAAAAAGAGCCAAAAATACGTTCATCAACAACCATGACGATAGACCCCCGCATTTCACTTCTCTCACTAGTCCTCGTACCATCACTCATCCAAGGAATCCTCGGTGTCCAATACATCGTCATCAACAACGCCACCACCACCCCCAGCGGCCGCCGCTTCGACGCCGAAATCGGGGTCCCCTTCACCCTCCAAATCGTCGAACAAATCAACCAATTCATATGGCAACTTTACGAACAAAACACCACCGCCGAAAGAAAAGACGTCCCCGTTTTACGCGTTTACATCACGGACCTCAGAAACGGGGCAGCGGGCCAAACTGGTGGGGACAACATCTACATAGCTGCAATACCTATTGAATACTCCCCGCCGGGCCGGGCCAGATTCTATTTCACAAAGTTAATGATCCACGAAACGACCCATATTTTCCAGTGGTCGGGGCTGGGGACCGCCCAGGGAGGCCTAACGGAAGGCGTTGCCGATTATTCTATGCTGAAGTCCAGGTACTTTGAGGCTGAAGGTTATCCCAAACCGGGTGACGGTGACAGGTGGGACGAGGGTTACGGCGTTACGGCCCGATTCCTGGAGTATTGCGACAGTTTGAGGCCCGGGTTTACTGTGGATTTGAATAAAATGATGAGAGTAGTGTATAAGGATGAGTATTTCCAGGATTTGTTGGGGAAACCTTTGGATCAAGTGTGGAGGGAGTATAAGGCAAAGTATGCGCAGTAATATTTAATAATATATAATATGGATTTAAAAAAAAAAAAGTGCCGTTAGTTAATGTAACTTCCCAAAGTTTCTATATATGTCAAGAAAGATAATTGGGTTGACAAACGAGCAATTTGTTATGTCGTGAAGTAATGTTCCTAATTTGTGAGTTCAATGTGTGGCGATGATGTTATTAAATAACATAATTATATAATAAAGTACGTACGTATTCATTACTAGACTCCCTATCGTAATATATTGTTCTTTGTTTCTTGTTTTTCAATTGAAATCGAAAAAATTTGGTATCAGATTATTGCGGCACGTAATTTTGGCGAATTGGTTGTGTAACCCACAGAGAAATAAAAGTGTGATTAATTAATACATTCTAATATTTTATAATTTTTGCAAGATAATGTAAATTAATTTGTCCGTCGATATTCCCTTTTAAAAAATAAACTACATCCCTCTTATTTTACACTCTAAAATGAGGATTTTAACGAGTGCAACAAGTCTAATCAACAAAAGACGAGGCAAAACTCTGACCATGTCACCGTTCAGTACCAGAAGACGAGTGCTACGGTCATCCTCTCGTCAATTAACCGAATGTGCTGCCCTCATCATATTTTCACGATTGCACAATTAGCCGAGGGCCGAGCCCCAATTGCCAAGAAACCTCGTGCTGCAGACTGCCACACCAAAAGACGAGGGGAGAAGGCCCTCGCCAAATCTTTCACGCATATGTATAATGTTTTCACGTATCTGAGGCATATATATAATGTTATTTGTATTGGAGTATCCAATTTAGGGCATGATGTGCCAATTTTTCTAAATTTTATTTAGTAAGTAGTTAGTGTCTATATATTTATTAATTCATATTATATTATATTAATTAAGTATAATTATATATATTATTATTATTTAATAGTAAAGTTTTAAGTTTACTAAATAATTTTTTTTATTATAGAATATATATTAATTAAGTTATATACTCCTCCGTTCAGTTTTATTTTCCCTTTCAATTTTTCAACACTTATTTAATTGAGTTGATTTGCAATATTTAAATTGATAAATATTTTCACCAAATAATGAACACAATGTCTAAATACAACTCTTCTTCGAATGGATGAATAATTACAAATAATATTATTTTACAATTTAATAAAAATTATTTTAATTAAAAGCTAAATTTTTATTTTATATGTCATTATAATTTATAATTATTATTTATATGATAAATTAACAATTAACTACAGTTTCGAATTAAAAAAAATATTTAGTTCATTTTTTTCTTTTTATATGTATATGATGAAGCAGCTGGCTGGTCCAACATATCTTTACCAATTTTGACATAGATGTGTTAGAAAAAAAAATGAATTCATTTCTCACTTTGCCAAATGAGAGAGGGTGGGGAGGGGAAAAAAAGAAAAGAAAAGAGGGGGTGCGCCGCATGCAGAAAGAAGAAAGATAAAAGAAAGATAAAAGAAAGAAAATTTTAGAATTTTAAAAGGGTAAAACTGATATTTCTAGGTGGGTGTATTATTACACTTAGGGCTCATTTGGTTCGTAAGATAAAAGTATCTATCCGTAAAAAACATGCATATTTTTTACGGATAGATATTTTTATCTTACGAACCAAATGAGCACTTATGAGTATATTCATCCTGTGAGTGCACTAATAAAAACAGTGACCGCATTCCATTTCAAAAAAAAAAAAAAAAACAGTAGGTGCATTTAGCTTGAGCCTTGTTGATAAGTATGAGGCATGCAGCCCCATTTTCAGCCCTAGGGACTCAAAACTTTTGTTCAAAGGGATTCGGTTCCTCTCTTGTATAGGAGAGTCCTATGCAGGAAGAACTGTCGGATCACATACACGCACGCATTCGCTATGAATGTGTGTGATCTGACGGTTCCCCTCCTGCACAGGATCCTCCTGTACAGAAGGAGATCTCAATCCGGTTCAAAAAGACCATATGGTAGGAAATTCCAACCAACCTTGCTATCACCTACCTATGGCCCAGTTTATTGGCACTAAGCCAAAATCGTAACTATTTTAAAAATATTTGGATTTTTTTTTTTACATTTTTACAAACTTTCGTCAATTTTTTTGAATATTTTTACAATTTTCCTAAAAATCAAGAATATTTTAAAAAGTATTGTCAAACTGAGGGTAGTATATTCATCCGATAGTGTGACGTGGGCCACTACCTATTTAGTACAACAAACTTATGTACCTCCAAGAATATAAGAACTGAGCCCACCTAAAGTTTGCAATGCTACAAGCTTCGGCATCCGGATATTCCCCCGGTTACTTCACCTCCATTTTCAATTCGCCACCTTAATAGATTATTTCACCTCCATAATTTTTCACAACTATCCAAACTCTTAATAATTAAGGATACAAGTTATAACTTCACCCCCTTCTTATTTCCCTAAAACCTCCACCTTCAATCTCTGCCTTTTCCGCCTCACCTGGATACGCGTTGGAGTCAATAATTGCTGGAATCGTGATGGCGTTTGGGCTGCTTCCGTCTGGAAACGCGACGGCGCTCGCTTCAGCCTCGAATCGTGAAGGCGCTTGCGTCGCTTCCGCCTGGAAACGCGAGGGCGCCTGCGTCGCCACCGCCTGGATTCACGACTGTTCCGGCGTCGATTATCTCCCCTTAATCGATCATATTTGTTGAAGGTAGTGAATGGACTTTTGCATTTAGGATGATTTTTTGTTGTTTTTGTTCGGATCTGGTCTACCGAATGTTGGATGTTTGTTCGATTTTTTTTTCGAACGTATGATGTTTGTTCGGTTGATATATGTCGAATAAAAATTGTTCAAAATTTGTTTTTGAAAGAATAATGATCATTCCGCAGCTGAGAGTCAAACATAGTTAAGTTGTTCGAATTTTTTTTCGAACGTTACTGAAATGTTCATGACAAATTTTTGAACAGTGGTCCGACAGATTCACAGCGATTTCCGGCGGCTTATGGTGGTGTTGCAGACGGTAGGAAACGACAATTTCTTCTTTCCATGTGGTTTGCGGGAGTTGCGGCGGCTGTGATTGCTGTTTTATAACACAAAATATTATATTTTTGCTATTTTTTTGCCATCTATTTAGGATTTGAAGGGTTTGATTCAGTCAAAATATATGTACAAAAAATGGGTGAACTGATCTATATATAAATAAACTAAAGATATTTAAAGGGTATTATTATCTTTTAATTTAATTTTAAAAATAATATTTAAAGAGGAGGTGAACTACTTAAATATGGGGTGGAAATATCCTGGTCCATTCAAGATTTCACAAAAAATTTGGGCCCTCCTGAAAAATATGGGATTATTCTGAGAATGTGAGCGTAACACTTAAAATTAAAATATATTTTTTTACATTTGATTAAATCATTTGAAATTTGAAGAATTTAAAAATAAATAAATTTAAAATTTCAGATAATATAGTTTTTCTAAATATTTAAAATTCCCAATTTTAATTAGAGACAAAATTATATAGTTAAAAAATAATTTATTGGAATATCTTACTAAATAAATAAAATTGATTTAGATTGTGTATAATTCATAGTCCCAAATTCCTTTATCCAAAAATACAAACTTATAAAATGATAATGAGAATTATGAGATTGATACTGCTTATCATCTTAATTCAATACGTTCGTAGAATTGTGAATGTATTAGTTAATCAATTTCCTAGAGCTATTTATCCTTTTTCAAACTCTCTATATATAGTTGAAATGAACCTCTATTGTTATGAATAATCGACCTTTTCGATTTTTGTTATAATTACATTTGATTTTATTTTTTACCTTGTTAAATAATAGTTCATGATATGAATCACTCTCACACAATATCTACTCTTTATTTTAAAAAATTGTGATGAGATTGATTATAACAGTGCTAATGTTTTATTCCATTCTTATTTTATCTTGAATTTTATATTGCCTCAACTTTTTTGTATGATTTCACAATAAATTTATTATTTTATAAATGAAAACAGTAATTTATATATTAATAAATAAATATTCTTCTAAATAATTATTTTAACTTTTTTTAGAATTTTTTATTATTTTATGAAAAAATTACCATATGATTAATTATATATTAATAAATAAATAAACTATTTAAAAAAATTATAGCGGAAAGAGGGAATACTCCCTCCGGTTCTTTTTAATTTTTTCATTTGACTTTTTAATTTTTTAGTTTTTAAATTGCACTTTATTCTGCTATTGATTTCATATAAAAATATATTTTTATAATTTTATTCATTTGATTTGGTTAATATTTTTTAGTAAAATTATTATTTTAGTTATAAAATACTACTACAAATTAATTTATTTTAAAAAGGGTTGAAAAGTTAAATGAAGAACAAAAAAGAAGGAAAGGGAGCAATATTTAATATTTGGAGTAGAATTAGAGAGTGTTTGGTTAAACTTATTTTAAATATATTATAAGTTATAATATTTTATAAATTGTTTCAAGAGTTTAAACATGTTATTTTTAAATAGTTTATAAATTGTTGAAGTGTTTGGCTAATACAACTTATAATTTTTTTATAATTACTGTAATTTCTAAAAATTAATAAAAAATAATTAAATATTTTATGGGGAACACTCACGTGAAACGTTTCACGCGGTGAAACGGGTAAATTTAAAAAATTCGCGGATCCTACAGGGGTCTGGTCGGATTTGTTTTTTTTTTTTTTTTTTAATTCGCAACTATGATTCCAGATTTTTTCGCTCCCAGATATGTTACTATTTAGCCAAATGCATGTTACTAATAAGCAAAATGTGTGTTACAATTAGATTAAATGTTGTTTTATTTGCATATATTCATTTGTTTTTGTAGAAATATCATTTTTTCGTACAATCTAATAATAAATGTGTGTTACTACAAAAAATATTATTTTTTTCATAAATACTTATAAGAAAATAAATATATTTTCTTATAGTAACACACATATTGCTTTTGTGTTATATGAAAAATTATTTATTACATAAAAATAAATGATTATATATATAAAGAACAATATTTCATAAGATTGTAACACACATTTGATCTAATAGTAACATATATTTGCTCCCTCAATTTATGTTACAATATGGGCAAATGTGTGTTACAATATGGGCAAATACATGTTACTGTAAGAGAAAATGTACTTTTATAAGAATAAGTATTTGTTTTTTTAATTTAATCACCATTCTTTTAAATCTAGGTATATTGACTCATATATTAATATATATTTTTATTATTTTATATGTGTTATTATATAAAAAATATTTATTTCTATACAAATAAATAAATATTTATGAAAAACCAATATGTTTTCTTATAGTAACACACCTGATTTTTCTCTTATATTATGTTAAAAACTATTTATTCTATAAAAACAAATGAATATATGCAAAATAATAACTTTTTATAAGATTGTAACACACATTTGCTTTAATAGTAACATATATTTGCTCCCCCAATTTGTGTTACAATATGGGCAAATACGTGTTATTGTAAGACAAAATGTACTTTTATAAGAATAAGTATGTGTTTTTTAATTTAATCATCATTCCTTTAAATCTAGGTATATTGATTCATATATTAATACACTTTTTTACTATTTTATGTGTGTTATTATATAAAAATAATCATTTCTATACAAATAAATAAATATTTATGAAAAACCAATATGTTTTTTTTTATAATAACACAAATAATTTTTCTCTTATATTATGTTAAAAACTATTTATTCTATAAAAACAAATGATATATGCAAAATAATAACTTTTTATAAGATTGTAACACATATTTGTTCAAATAGTAACATATATTTGCCCCCCAATTTGTGTTACTATATGGACAAACATGTGTTACTATAGGATAAAACATATTTATCAAAATAACATTTTTAACAAGACACCTCTTTGAAACATAAGTTTAGGTTTAAATATCACGAAGAACAAAACATATTTTCAGAAAAACTATAGTGCTAAGAAATTTTCATCCAACTTAACAATGCAAAATTCACCAAAACAACCCACAACCACAACATTAGCATCTGAACACACATAGGCAACCGACACTATGACATTATAAATTCCTAGTCAAAATGAAAAATGAGTTCGAATTCATAGCTTCTTCACACACAGTATGCAATTTCAATTCCCTCAGTTTTTTTTAATATGCGTCTACTTCTCCCCGCTGGGGATCGATTCCCTCATCCATTAAGGCTTCGGCAATGGCTTCTTCTCCGTGCCCACCTCCACGGAATAACTCTGCTCGGCTTGGAGCTTGGTGAAATCACCCAACGTCGGTGATTCATACGTCAGTCTGCGGCACAATCCATCGAAGTTAATGACCCGCGAAAATATATATGAATATGGATATAACCCACTTAAAAATATGGTACACCGTAAAATATTTCATATAAATTTTTGTGATATTTTATTATTTTTATGTTGAGGTAGGAGTGGTGACGGGCCCAATTTCTTTTTTACAGCTTAAAATATTAATAAATTTATTTTAAACTCTTATAAAATATCATATATTTTATTTTATCAAATACTTCAAAATATTTTATAAACTCTTAAATAATTTATAAAATATTATAAAAAAACTCATTGCTCAATCAAACATCCCTCAAATATTATAAAAAGTCTTCAGCACTGCAGAGTAGAAACTCTATACTTACTGTATCTCATAACAATTCACCTATTATATTCATTGACCCTCCATTCCTGAACAAAAATTTCAGTAATAAAAGAAGTGCTGACTTTCACTGCATTTAAACGCAAGCAAAAAGGAAAGAACCAAATGACATAATTAACTGAGTATTAGCGAAACCTTATCCACGGAAAGCTACAACCTCGTCCAAAAAATCTTGCATATTCTTACAAGAAGAACCACCCTTCGCCACCGCCTCCGCCGCCTCCTTCTTCCACTTCAGCGCATTCTCGTGCAACTCCTCCGCCACTTTGCCGGAAGTCGCCGCTTTCAGAGTAGCCGCCACCTCGTCTCTAGGAACAACTCTGCCCTCGGCGTCACCCCTGCCCATCCTGATCCCAACCTTCCAAACATCAACCAAGAACTTAGCATTCGTCACCTGATCCCCCCACTGTGGGAATGCCACCACCGGAACGCCGCTCGCCACCGCCTCCATCGTCGAGTTCCACCCGCAATGCGTCAGGAAACAGGCGGTGGAGGGGTGGGCCAGCACCTCCTCCTGTGGGGCCCACTTCACTATCTTCCCCCTCTCACCAATTTTCTCCACAAACCCCTCCGGAAGAACATAAGCCTTTAGCCCCTCCGCCGGCGGCCGCAGAACCAGAAGAAACGACACCTCGGAGCAGAGAAGGCCGAGGGCGATCTCCTCCACCTGTTCTTGCTTCAGGCGTACAACACTCCCAAACGACACGTACACCACCGTGCGCGGCGGTTTCGAGCCTAGCCACGCCGTGCAGCTCTCGGCGGCAAAAGGATCGGCGCGAATTGCGGCCGATTTTGAATCGCTGGAACAGAGATCTTTGAACAGAGGGCCTATGGTCTTTATTGGGCGGCAAATTTTGGACATGTATTCGATGTTGTCGTGCTCCAGCTCTTGAAAAGTGTCCATTAATACGCAGAATGACTTTGGCAAATTCCGAAACTGCCCCAGAATCGCCGTTGCCAAGAACGGGTAAGGAGTGGTGGGATGCAGAAAACTAGGGAGTTCGTCGTGCTTCAACAGGGGCAAACAGGGCAACTGCACATCAATACTTGGTTCTTGTTCGGTGGGAAAAGGGACGAGGTTGTGGCAATAATGATAATAAGCAGAGAAACAGGCGCAAGATTGAACCCAGAGCACAGCGCTGGGGATCTTTAGACTCTCAGCGACATCGGAAACCCATGGAATGAAGGGATTATTAATGAGGCAGGCAACGGGTCGACCCATTTCCTCCTGCTTTCGGATCAGTTCAGGGATTTTCTCCCGGCCCACGAGTTCCAGGTGGGCCACGTACTGGCCGAGGTCGCCTTGGTCTGGGGCGCCGGCGACGTCAAAGAATTCGAACCGGATCATGCCCCGGCCCACTGGCGTGGGGTCGTCGCCGGTGATGTTATTGGATCTTCGGATGCCTACACCGGCGGATTCTGGCGCACAGAAAGTGATGAACAAACCGAAGTCGGCGAGGCGACGACCGAGCCGGAGAAGTGGGTTGACGTGGCCCTGACCCGGAAAGGAGACCATGAAAATATGGATGTTTTGGAGAGACGTGCCCATTTTCCTCTTTTCGGAAGAGTGTATAAATTTGCTTCGACTTGAGATTGGCAGTGCGTCTTTTATTTATTGAGTTGAAAGCTTGAATAATTGTGTTTTAACTCTAGTACCCTAGAATTAGATTGTTTAGTTTATTTTATTTTATTTTATTGGACTGTGCATGTGCATCTGCTGCTTCATATTCTGCCATTCTACTACACGGGATGATGTTACACCGCACTCATATTTTAATATTGTCTCTAGTAAATATACATAGTGTGTCATTAGTAATGCTTTTTATTGTAATCGTATACTTTTTTTAGAAATAATTAATTCCAATATTCTTTTATTCAGTACGTGGTATATTATTTCGTCTTATTATAAATAGGAACCATAATTATTACTCTCTTCGTTCAACTGTAGCTCATTTTTATCAGTCCCACTATATATTTTTTATTTTTTTTAAATTATTATTTAATTTTTTATTATTATTTTCATTACTTTTTACTCTATTTCTATTACGTTTTCATTTTTTTCATTACATCACTTGTACTTTTTTATTTTTTACATCACATCACTTATATTTTTTTACTTTTATCCTAATTCGTGTGCACAAAAACAACGACAAACTTATATTAAGATGGAGAGAGTAAAAAAGAAGGAGTATTTTGAAATGCAACTCAAAACTGCATTAAAGTCGGAACCATAATTTTCACAAGGAATAAACCACCACTCCACTGAAAAGGATCACTAAGAGCTTAAAGGAATAAATTTCTCTATATATCTTAAACCCAAAATCTTAGAGTTATAGAGTTCTAACCTCTACAAAGAGGGGCAAATGTGTAATTTTTAAAATATTTACACACTCATTCTAAGTGTGTTTTTAGGTGTGCAATTTTTATAATTTTATGAATTTTATGAAAATGTGAAATTTTATGAATTAAAAAAAAAAATCCAAAGGATGAGAAATTGAAAATAAGAGCTTTCCGTTGAGCCCCCAACCAAAGACAGCCATAGAATTTATAGCTGCTTGGTGAGATAATTCTATTTTAATCTAAAATTATGTAGGCCGCAATAAATATGTATCCTGTCAATAACGTCAACCTTTTGTTATAGAAACATATATCCAGGAAGGCATAACAGTACAAGTTGCATTAAAACACAGAGGATCAAGTACATGTTATTTTCCCAACTGAGGATTACTTTCATATTATATATTACTGCCTCTGTCCCTAAAAAATTTGCGGTATTTTTGAGGACACGACTTTTAAAATAAATATAATAAATAGAATGTGTATGGTAAAAATTGTGAGTTAAAATTTTTAAAAATGAAGATTTATAGGAATATTTCTATTTTAGGAGTGTGCAAATTTTTATGGGACAAACTAAAAAAAAAAATAGACAAACTTTTATGGGACGAATGTAATATCTAACATTCTTATAAAAAGGTTCCATATATGATAGAGTAATTATTTTAGTCAAATTGGTGAAAGAAAAAGGTTTATCCATCTTAACATATTCATATGATATTATCATGCATGTATATATTTATTTATGTTTATTAATCCTCCTCGTAAATCACTCAGGGTGTGTTTTGTTTTATGGATAAATTGATCTATCCCGCTAAATATGCATGTTTTGACGGGATAGATCAGTTTATCCATAAAACAATATACACCCTCAGTGCACTATTTTTCTTCTTAAAATTAATACAATCCCTACACTTTTTGGACCATTTGTATGGATTTAGTCCCGCATATTGCTAATTTTATGTTATTAATTTATGTTGTTTATATGGATGATAAATTCTAGTTTTGTGAAAAATAAATATTTTTTGTTTATGATTTTCAGTTATATTTTATGTTTGACAAATTTTATTTTATGTGATTTGTGATTCTTGTGGTGAGATTTTAGTTGTAATATTAAATATATAATTTAGTTGAGTCATACTATATAAATTTTTTTTTTAAATTGAGATGGTCCGCCGATAATTACAGCTGTCATTGAATGAATTAGAATTTTTGTGATCCACCATATTTTCAGTCCGTCTAACCCCATTCTTCCGTCTCATTCTGATAGCGCTACGTGCATTAGAGATGATCCAAACCCATCATTACATGTGGGACAGTTGCCATGCATCTTAAATTTAATTTATTTATAATACGTATAAAAAAAATTAGGATTAACAGCATATTAAATAATCACCTTTCGAAAATTTAAAATATAATTTAAATATTTTAATTTTGTCAAAATAAATTACTTTTTTTTTTTTTGCATTTCAAGTTTTGGGCATTTTGCCCCCATTTACGAAAGTTGATGTGTATAAATAAATATATATTTATTGTCCCAATAAGTATTACATCATTAAATGCTTATATATATAATTTTAAAAAATAAAAAATAATTAGTTAAATAAATATTATAAATACGTATTCATTTTAATTTTTTAATAAAAGAAATTTTTTCATTATAATATTTTATTAAAAAAATATTTAAAACTTAATTTACAAATTATATAATATCTATAGACAAAAAATATATTGAATTATATTAAAAATAAAATAATTTATTTATATTGATTCTAAATTTATATAAATATATATTTATTACATAATTTCTAAAATTTTAGGATATGCAAACTATATATATTCTTAAAATTATAAAATTCAGGATTTTAAATTATTCTATAACCGGCCCCTCTATCCCGATATATATATTCTCGTACTTGTTTGTTTTTTAAAGAATTTTTTTGAAAGAAATATAAAAAATATTTAGGGATAGAATTCACATTTTTTAAATGGGTCAGATTGGTACAAAAATAATCACTATTTTCAAATAGGTACAATATGCAAAAAAATAACTCTATTATTTAACCTTTGTTTACACTATTATGCAAAAAAATTTGTACCTATTTGAAAATAGTACATTACTTTTGTACCAATCTGTGATTTTTTTTAAAATTTATAAAAATAAAATTCAAAAATTAAAGTATGGACACTATTCTTAGATGAAGGAAATATAATATAAAAAGTTAAAAAGTATATCTGAAAATTAAGATTATATGCGAATTTTTTTTTCATAATTTTAAAATTTAAAATTACTATAAATAAATTTAAATATTTTATGTACTTTAAATATTTTGTCCTATAACATTCAAAAAAAAAAAAAAAACCACAAAACGTTCTTTGTCAATGGAAGATTGAAGAGGAGAGGGTAGCCTTGATATGCAGACGATCGAGATAGTGAAGAATATGAAGTGAGCAAAAAAAATAAAATTACTTAGAGATGCAAATTAACTACTGTCGTTTGGATATGACTCATACCCTGTTTATTCTTTGATAAAATATATATAGTGAGTATGTTTCACCTACACTAAGATGGATTGTTTTAACTGAAAAAGTATAGACTATATATAATTATACGGTTGAAATAAATAATAGTTTAATTGATTTATATTTTTAATATACTTAGCTATATTTTTCAACATAAATTATTTTAATAATTGAGTGTAATGTACATTAATTTTATAATATGAACTCTATATATGCTATGTATATTTAATTAATTCAGAGGACCATTTGTTATTAAAAAGTATATTTTACTCTGTATTTTTGTTTTAAGGTCAAATTCAGACTAATAAATATCACAAAATTAAAAAATGGTGTACAATTTAATAATAGAGTGCAATGTACATCAATTTCATATGAGTTCTATGTATATTTAATTAATACAAAAAACTATTAATTATTAAAAGGTGTATTTTATTCCATATTTTTGTTTTAAGTCAAATTCAGACAAATAAATATTATAAAATTAAAAAATAGTGTGCAATTTATAAAAGCGGTGTGCATTCTATAGAGCACTTCATTCTCATAAATTGTATATTATTTGAATTTTAATATAATTATTAGTATATGCCTTAAACTTTAGAGAAAAATAATTCATATTTTAAAACTGCTAGTAATTAAATTTTAATATAATACATAGGATCCCATATAATATAATTGAGTAAGTCTCATGTGCACCAGTTACACGGTGCACCTCTAGTTCATTTTTAAAAAGTTAAACAGTTTATAATTAAAAAGTTAAACAGTTTATTACTGAAAAATGTATCTTTCATAGTTTAACTTTTCAGTAATAAACTGCTTAATTTTTCAGTTATAAACTGTTTAACTTTTTAAAAATAAACTTGAGTTACACCGTGTAACTGGTGCATACAAGACTAATCTAATATAATTAAATAGTTTTCAGTTTGACCATAGACTTTTTTGTGATAAAGTTGTTTTTGCTATAGGTGTAATTGTGTAAAGTTCATTTCTTTTTAGGATAAGTTTATCAATAACTTTCACCGTGTAACAAATCACTAACAACCAAAAGGAAATATAAAATAGAAAATGAAAATTCAATCAATGTGGACGACACGACAGTTTCCACAGCGTATGGTTGTGGGGTTTAATTGAAAATTGGCGCAACTTAATTAATTGTGTGTATATTCCTCTGTTCAACCTATAACACAAACATTTTTTAAAAATATACTATCTCAGTCCCAGAACTACTTTCATAGTAGTTCCGAGCACGCGAACCAAGGAAAAGTAAATATATGAGTGTAAAGTTAAATAATAAAATAAGAAAAAATATATTTTATTGACTTTTGTGAGAGAGAAAAGTTTCTTTTTTTGGTGTGTGAAAGAAGAGTTGAGACGTCCAAATAAGGAAAGTGTGAAAGTAGTTTTGGGACGGAGGGGGTATTTTATATATAAATAGTGGTATATGGATAAATATGTTTATATATTTGTATATTTACTGTGTACACGTAAATTAATGTTCTTTTTTTTAGTAATATTCAAATTTATGTAGAACGTTCAAATACAAAAAAAATGTGCAAATTTATGTGGGTCAACGGAGGGATATTATTTAGATAAAGAGTATAAGTATTATGGTGTAATACATACTGAAATAGGATTTGTGTTTAATAATTTGACCCAACACAAATTGTAAAAACATAGATATGATTCGAATCAAGTCAAAATTGATACATACGAATTCTATTTTACATGTGTATTACACTGTTGATAGAATTTGTTAAAGGTGTTTGTTTATGTGGCTATTATAACGTATTAATTCTACCAAACAATAACTCAAGAATTGTGTTCTTGAGTAGATAATATATAGAGAGAAAGTTGAGAGTTTAGAGAGAGAAAGTATAAGTGTATTATGATTAAGTTGTGTTCTGTGTAATAGTACAAGAGAGACCTTATTTATAGGTGTGCAAGTGTGGGGTGGCACCTTGTGAGCCTATTTGGCTTCTGGTGTTGACGGAGGTTCGTAACCCTCGCCTCGGTCCCCCACAATGCTACCTTTACAAAGTTTTTTTCCTACTACACATCTATTTGCCCCCTATATACGTTGCCCATGCATTGACCTTAGGCGAGCTCCGTAGCCTAGGACCTAGGCCTTGTGCAATTTCGGAGCAGTGTTGGGGCGGACCTGAGCTTGGCCTCTTCGATTGTAGGCAGGCTATCCTTCTAACGGGCGAGCTCCTTTGCGAGCTTCTCCCTCCTCATGCTTAGCTGGTTGTCGGGCCAGGTTTCTCAAGAGTTCGGCGAGCTTCCTTCTTACCTCGCCGAACTCCCCTGTGTTAACCTCGGCCCAAGTCGATGATGAAGCTTCTATACAAGCTGACGACCTACTTAGCCTTGGGATAATTCCATGATTATCCTCGGGTAGTTCGCCTATCAACACACACATAATACTTTATCTTACATAAAACTTAAATTTTTAATTTAAGATATTACTTAATATATATATATATATATATATATATCAAATTTTAGAATTTTTCTCTCTCTATAAATAGACACTAATATTGAAGTATTTTAAAATACAATTATTATCTTATCTTCTTATTTGTTTCACTTTTGAACTTTTTTTTTTATCATGAATCCAAGTTATCCAAACTCCCAAAATTATCTCAACTTTAATCTTTTACAATGTTGCATTTCATGTCATTATTAACTTAATTTATGTTTTGCTTTTTGTGTATTTTAATTTTTGTGATATTTAATTTTGTTATTAAAACTATTGAATTTTTTTAAGTATATTGTAATTTTTTTATTATATAAAATTTTAATATAATAAAATTTGTACATATTTAATACTTAATTAATAAGAAATAAAAAAATATAAAATTTATTTAATAAAGATTGTGACTGTGAAGTATAGTTGATAAAATAAAAAATAATATTAAATATTGTATATATAGAGAAGAGAAAATATATTATTTATTAAAAAACTGAGTTACAAAGGTCGTTGTAGATAAATATATTTTTATACGGAGGAAGAAGAAAAGAATGATACATATCCAATTCTTCTTGATCATTTACAAATTGCTTTCTTATAAATTTAAAGATAAAGTTTGGTCCATATTCAAAAAAAAAAAAGATAAAGCTTGGTCGGTAAGGGTAGTGACCCAAAGAGTACAGCAGTACTGCTGCTATAGCCACATGCATCAAATTACATAGAAGTGCTACTTATATAGTGTAATTATGAAGAAGGATAAGTGTATAAATTATATATTCTCTCGGTTCCAAAATTTATTCTCATTTATGTGGACATAAATTTTTAAAAAATAAAATAAATAAAGAGAAAACCCTATAAAATATTATGGGGTCACTAGAAAATAAAATAATATTTATTTGTTCGTGAGTATGATAATAAAATAATACTCAGAGTCTTTCTATAAGTTGCTCATGTTGCCATTTTTGTCCGTCTTTCTATAAGTTGCTCATTACTTTTTTACCTTTTTTGGAAACTATTATTCACTTCTTTATTATTATTTTCAATACTTTTTACACTATTTTCATTACTTTTTCACTTTTCTCCATCACATCACTCATACTTTTTCAATTTTTCTATCACATCACTTATACTTTTTCACTTTTTCCATCACATCACTTATATTTTTTCACTTTTACCTTAATTCGTGTGCCCAAAAGCAACGAGCAACTTATAGAAATACGGAGGGAGTATTTTTTAGAATAGGAATGAGAAATTATTTTGGAACGGATAAAAATGGAAAGTAAAAATAAATTTGAGAGATTGAGGGAGTAATATTTATATATTCATTGTAAGTTTTATTTTAAGTGTGCAAATATTTTATAATTTTTACACCTGTTCCTTATTGTATTTTTAAAATAAAGTGTGTCTTTTTTTTTTATATATTTTCCAATTCAAAATTATAGGCATGCACCTCATGCCCTTAACAGTGAAGTCTTGTCTCCTCCACCTTTAACAATTACAAACACACACCGCACATAATTTTCCCCCTTTCTCCTGTCAAAAACAAAAAAAAAAAATACTACTTGCTCCTGGCAAATTTTATTTTTTCATCTTTATTATATTCTCCCTCTATCCACCAACTATATTTTTCTTGTACGTGATTTAATCCTGCAGTTTAAAAAAATATTATATTTATTAATAATTGAACCTCATAAGCACTATCCCAAAATATCATCCAACAAATTACATTAAATCATCGTGCAAAGAAAAGTACATATATTTGGTGGATAGAAGGAGTTTGTGTTAAAAAGTAAATTTCTTGATTGATTGAAAAAATATAATAAGTTATTTTGATTGATTGAAAAAATTAACAAATACACTTTTTTAATATGTCTGTTAAACACAAAATAGTATGAAAATAAAATTCGCCACATAAAAGTTGATAAACACAATGTATTAATGCAATGAATAAACAGTGAAGGCGTAAAATTGTTTTTCAAAATATTATGGGCATGTTTTGAGTGACTTTTAAAAATTAATAATGGTTTTCAATGTCTAAATCTTTTTAAAATATATGCTGGTAAGTTTTATCTTTTATTATAAGAGAACATGAAAGAATAGATATTCGGTAAATTAAAAATGAAACAATATTTAGTTGATATTTTTTATAGGTTAATTTATAGGGAATAGAATGAGAATTTTAAAATTTTATTTTAAAAATTCAAACCAGAATGTATTTAGATTTTAAAACTCAAATAGTCAAATCTAAGCTTTGAAAAAAAAAATGACACATACACTAACCAATTATTTTGACATTTTTGTACTTCATTTTACTTACGAGTTAAAACCAATGTGATGGAATATATTAGAACCTATTAAATGAATCTCAATATTTCAAATTATATGACTCATTTGATTCAATAGATAAGATAAACAACTTAAAATAGATTAGACAAGATTATAATTTAGAGATTGTTATTTATGAGTTAAATAGTATGTTTGTATTGATGGATTAAGATAATTTCATTTTAAATTTTAGAGATTGTTAATTATGAGTTAAAATTTTCAATTGACAATTTTGCACTCTATATCATATACAAAAATGTTATGAATTGTGGTCTTTTTTTCCCAATATAAAAGGAATATTTTAGTAAAAATAAATAAAATAGATTATTATCATACATTTTCTCTAAGATAATATTATTTAACATTTATAAGATAAGTTGAATTTTAGTCTTGGACTTTTTATTAGTCATGAGTCTTTATCCATTAAACTAAACATCAAATTAGATAAATAATTCAATTTATCATAATTTATCTAATCAACCAGATGAATCCTTAGACAATTATTCTAAACTTGAAAATATTATTTTTAAAACGACACTTAGACAATTATTCTAAACTTGGAAATATTATTTTTAAAACGGCTTACTCTTGTAAACATCAGTTATACTGTGCAATTCAAGTTCATTTCTAAAAAGTTAAACAAAATACTACTGAAAATTTACACATGTTATTACTGAAAAGTGTTTCTTTAATGGTTAACTTTTTAGTAATAATTTGTATAACTTTTCAGCAGTATTTTATTTAACTTTTCAAAAATGAATTTGAGTTGCACGATGTAACTGGTGCATAATAAACTTACCCAAGTGTTGAAAGAAACAAAATGTGACATATAAGTTATTATATTGTCCTAAAAGAACGTTTGAAAACATTTTTTCATAAAAAAAGTTTGAGAATATAGTTATTATCTGGGGAACAGTATATTATAAATTGAATACTTTTAACTTTTTTTATTTTTATAAATTTAAACTTTAAATGAGATATTTTTTTTATATTATCATAATCAAAGGCATGGTTAATTAGATCAAACAACAAAGCAACTTCATTCAACTACATATTTCTCTATAAATTTGAATTTCAGGAAAAATAAAATTCTTTCAGTTTGGTCCACAATTTTGAAGAATCATAAGTTGTGTAGTAGTTGAGTTTATATTATGTGAATAAATTCACCGTTAAATTAGTTTATAATAAATACATTTTAATAAAAAAATTAATATATATATATATATTTAGAAAAACAACTAATATATAGTACATTTTTAAGACTACTAGTAACATTAATAAAATAATACTTTCTATGTGCAATTTTACTAGGCCTATTTTTGGCCAATTATTTTTTATTATATGTTGAAGGGTATTATGGGATGTTATGAGATCCATTTAATTATATTTCTTAAAAGTACATATAATTAAATTTAAAAAAAACTATTAGTTATATTTCTTAATTAAATGGGTAATTGTATATAAAATTATAATATTTTTGCAAATTCCAATTTGATTTAAATTTATGACTAGTTGCAAATAAAATGTCATTATAAAATTTATTAATTAGCAATTTTAACCAAAAGTTAGATATTAATCTGTCTGATAATGATGACTAATAAATATGTTGCCATTCGAACCAAATTACACGTATTAATACAATTAGGTATTCAATGTTAGGTAGGTGAAATTTTATTTTTGGATGAAGAATTATATTTAAGTAAATAAATAAACTATTATATATTTTAAAATTTTAAAAAATAAATGAAATATTTTATTGGTTCATGAAAAATGGTCATGAAGAAAGAATATGTCTACACTTGGCATTCAAATATACATATGGTATCAATTTTTGACTTGGTAAAAGGGAAATTAAGGAAGCATTGCATTGATGAGAAAAAGTTAGGCCGGCTTGAAAAGTCTGCTATCAATCGTACTTTCCTCTGGTCTCCGTCGAACCAGTCAAACACTAACATGCATGGCTTTATATAAATGAGAAAATGCAAACACTTCTTCACCCAACAAAAAATGGCCAACTTAGTGTCTATTGCTCTGTATTCTATGGTAATCCTCTCCGCCATAGGAGGCAGCTCCGCCGTGGAATACACTGTCACCAACACCGCCCAGAACACCCCCGGCGGCGCCAGATTTAACACCGATATCGGCGCCCAATACAGCCTGCAAACCCTGGACTCCGCCACAACATTCATATGGGGGATTTTCCAGCAGAGCAACCCATCTGACCGAAAAACTGTCGACAGAGTCAGCTTGTTCATTGATGACATGGACGGCGTTGCATATGCTAGCAATAACGAGATACACGTTAGTGCCAGGTACATCATACACCGCGCAATTATAGTGTATTTTTAAAAAATTACATAAAAAATTTATTTCTAAAAGTATATTTACTCCGTCCCACTATAACTTACTCATTTTGTCATTTTCGCTCATGTTCATTTGTTTTTTTATTTTTTTTTTAAACTACTCCTTACTTCTCATTACGTTTTCAATTTTTTCAATCACATCACCTATATTATATCAATATTTTATGTTCTTCCTAATATTTGTGCCAAAAGACGGAGAGAGTATTTTTCAATAATAAGACGTGTAACGCACACGACGTCCAAGTGCAGGTACATTCAGGGTTACTCGGGCGACCTGAGGAGGGAAATCAGGGGCGTATTATACCACGAGATGACGCACATTTGGCAGTGGAACGGAAACGGTCAAGCTCCGGGGGGTTTGATTGAAGGGGTAGCGGATTTTGTGAGGCTGAAGGCAGGTTATGGGGCGGGTCACTGGGTGAGGCCGGGGCAGGGAGACAGGTGGGACCAGGGATATGACGTCACAGCCAGATTTCTGGATTACTGCGATGAACTCAGGAGTGGGACGTTTGTGGCAGAACTGAACAAAAAAATGAGGGACGGTTATAACGATGGTTTCTTCGTGGATTTGCTTGGGAAGTCTGTCGAGACTCTCTGGGCAGATTATAAAGCTAGATACAATAATTGACCATGGAAATATTAATTTAATGTGTCACCGACGTTTCGTAATAATTTTCCATGCTTAATTTCTTTAAGAAACAGTTTTTTTTTTTTTTTTTTTAAGAAACAGTTGTATTGTGCGTATGTACTTTTCTAATAAACTCTCTATATATATTCTGCTATCTAATTTTTTATTTTATTTTAAAAAAAATTAGAAATCTGTACAACGATGTGGTAATTAAATAATTTATTGTGCACGGTAAGAAGAAATTACATTGTACAACGATGAATACAACTATAGAGATCCAACATGCAACATGCAACAATAAATGCAGAAACTCGACGACTAACTTTTATTTTTGTACATTTAATTTAGCGATCATTATCAACCAACCAACTTAATTTATATACAATTACGTACTATATGGCCTGCGTGTTACATAGGAGTTAAAAATAGTTTAATGCAAAATATAGGCTACTAGGCGATTTAATCTAAACTTTAAAGAGATAAGGTATAATTTGGACTTAATTTATTATTTCGAGTAAAAATTGGTCTCTGATTTTTTTTTTTTGGGTACAAAAATGTTCTCTATCTTTTAAAATGAATAGTTGGTGTTAATTTAGCTCAAGAAACACTAATATGTAAAAGTATATTTTTTTGGAACCTATAGAAGCACGACAAACTTTAATTTTTGTCAAAACTCTCAATGGATAATAGTGATATTTTCAAGAAAAGAGGAAGTAGTGCAAATGACAATGCAATGGAAAGTTTTGGCTAAGAAATTGTACTCGCTATGACTCTGAGATGACTTCTCGACCTTAGCCAATTAAAATGACATATAGGGTGTATTTATTAGAGCTTGAAAACACACTCATACATCAACGTCAGAGCTCGACATAGAAGCTATGGCTGTGAAAAACTTGCGTAGGCCAAGGGGAAAAACATCACCCACCAAGTTGTGGATGTTCATGCAAAATCAAGAAGATAGTTGGAGGGCATGAATTTTTTATTTATTTTTTAATTAAATGAAAGTTATATTTGTTCGATTTTGAGAGATGGACTGGGTCTATCTGTAGTTTATTATGCATAGTAAAAAGAAATTATATAGATCCATCCTACAACCATATAAAGCAGAAACTCAAACGACAAACTTTATTTTTTAAAATATAATCTTGTGATCGTTGTGAACCCAAACTCAACTATTAGTCCATATAATAAAAAATTGGAATTTCCAGTTACTTTTTCTTCAGATTAGTATTTATCGATTTTGGTTGAAGATGTTCATGTTCGGCCTGAACTTGATTCCATTTTCCACATTCAATCCTCTTGGCATTCGTTTTCCATGTTCAATTCTCATTGTATGGTGGAAATTAAATAATTTAAGAAAATGTATATAAGAGATGAAAATCGAATAATGAATTAAGATACGGAAGATTAAATTTAGAAACTAAAAGTGCAAGAAGAAAAAATAAAATTGAAAGTATAAACTATTAAAACACTATTTCACCCTCTAAAGCTTCTTGTTCATAGTATAAAATTGATATTAATATATTCATTCAATGATATCATTATATTCTTAATTCACTGACAATTAGCCCATCGTGATATTAATTTATAAATACAATTATATCACCAAATATATATTATAATATCATTAAATAACAATAATAAAAGACCTTTATTACTATTTTATATTCAACTAAAATTTACTTGATATGACATACTAATTTAATATTGATCCAATTTTATTACATCTGATCCAATGTAGGATGAGTCTTGTTATTGTATGCTCAAATCAATAAAAAATAGTCTTCGCTTTCCCTCCTTAAAATTTATTTGGGAATAAAAAGATAAAACTTCCATATTATAGTCTACCAAACAATACAACATATTTAAGGGTAAAAAAAAAAAATTATTCTCATTACCATTGAAAAATTTGAAACAAGTGCCTTGAGTATTTATACTATCAACTCGTTTCACAAAGAGATTATATTTCATGAATCCTTGTATGGAGAAGGAGCATATTAGTTTTTTTTTTTTTAAGAGGGAGTATATTAGATTATAAAACCGTAGCCCAATACTCGATTGGTCTCAAAATAAATTGGGCTACTCAATCACATTTACAGGGCCCGGTTATTTGTATAATGAATAATCATCATATCTCGTTCCCAACCATGTGCTTGAAGCCACGCGCCTTGCTGCGGGTAAGATAATTTTCAACAGCACAACAAAAGGAATGGCGCAAATTATGTAGCAGGAGATCGCGGCACAGTCCCAACTGCTTCCACTGGATAGTTGAGGAGATCTCTTTACGCCATCTTATCATCGTTTAACGCCGAAGAATGGAATTCTCGGTGGCAGCGATTGCTGTAACTACGGCCGTGTTTATTTCCTTCCTTTCTTCCGCAGTTTATTCAGCCGAAGACTTCGTCGCTGCATCGAACCTCCGAAGCGAATCCAGTACAGGCGGCCTTTGCGCAAACATCATTGAGCCTCATGGATTTCCTTGCTCCGAGCATACTGTAATTTCTTGTTTCAAATAATTTTATCTAGTTCAGAAGTTATATACCAGTCAACATTCTCTGAAGATTTTGATTGATGCTAGTTACTTTAAGTTTGTAATTGTTTTATCCGACGTTATGACTTTTCAATTCGGATTAGTGGTTTATCTCGAATACCTTATTTTCTTGCTATCCCTCTTCTGAAAAATCTTATTCAGTATGGATGATCTTGTATCTAGGGATGTCCTAGAATTTCTTTTCTTTGTTTAAATATTTAATAGTCAATAAACTAATCTATGTGTTACCAATTGTTGCAGATTCAAACCACAGATGGATATGTATTGGGACTTCAGCGCGTTTTCTCTCCTTCTGTAGTTCTGCAGCGAAGGGGATCTCCGATATTGCTAATTCATGGACTTCTTATGGTAATTTTAGTTGTGACTTGGCTTTTTAGCACATTTGTATATGGGACTATACGTACCTTGAGTTTCATGGTTTTGAATTACTTCTGTTTACCATCATACCTTGTTGTGTTCGGACTTGATTGATGAAATGCTTTTCTTAGTTGAGAGGATGTGAATTGATTCCTTCAAGTGTTCAAGAAGCCTTTCAGTACTACTTTAATGTATGTACCTATTCAAGGATAGGGAGTTTGATGGTGTTTTTGGCATAATTATTGTTTACATCCTTCTTTGCACTTTGGTTTCTGCATCTTAATAAATCGAATAACCCATGCATATCATAATAATCAAGCACCACTTTTGTGGATATTATAAGTATTAAGTGGAGAGGAATTTATGCAAAATAGCCATTGGTTATGTGGCTAAATTGTATTTTGGCCCATTGACCAAAAAAGATGCTTATTAGCCATTTTAACTTTAAAGTTACTATATTACCTTTAAAATTGAAATTTTCAATTTCACAATTCACTTCCCTCCTACCCAGAATTCAGTTGTTTCTTCAATCGGCCCACCCTACAAACAATTGAAGTCTTCCATGAAGACTATTTTATCGGAAACAAAGTTAAGATTTAAGAAAAAGAAAATGTGAAATTTTTCGGAGGGAATAATCGGGCAGCAGGTTTGGGCAGGGCAAGTTTTTACAAAAAGGTTTTAAGTGAAGGGTATTTATGTAAAAGACTGACCAAATGGCTAAATAAGAGTTTTGTGAGATGACATGGGAGCTCTAGGAACTGCAATAGCTCATTATCTTCCTTTTACTTCACTAGAAGGTAATTCACAGTTTTCCTCCTTTTAGTTTGCTGTGCTTAAGCTTTGTTCTTTTTTTACCTGGAAGTGATACCTCTCACTATTAAAGTAATCAAGTACAATTGCATAGAGTGCTTATCGTTTTGGTTGGTTGTCAACGTTCTTGCACTTGATGCAACATCTCTTCTATTTTTAGGAAAAAGATCATTAGTATTGTAATATTGTTGCTGTTGTGCACAATGATGTGATTTTATATTTTGTTATTCTTTTATTTTTCCATTTTGCATGTCTAACGATTGTACAGGCAGGTGATGCTTGGTTTTTGGATTCCCCACATCAATCGTTGGGTTTTATCCTTGCCAACCATGGATTTGATGTTTGGGTTGGCAATGTACGTGGGACACATTGGAGTCATGGTCATGTGTCTCTATCAGAGAAAGATAAGGTGAATAATTATTCCTTTAGTTTTTTACATTGTCAATGTAATAAAATATGGAAATAACGAAATGTTATTATTTGGTTCTGGACATGTACTCTCTGTCATCATAAAATAAGAACACTGAAGCAATATCCCGATATAAATTTCATTTTACTGTTATGTCATTGAGATAATCTTTGGATCAAACTGTAGAAGTTCAACATGTTCAATAATTTCTTGCAACCAAAATTATCTTAAATAGATTTTGGGAATAGGTTTTGAAAATAAGAGTGAACGTATTTGATTTGTTCGTCATCATCTTTTCCTGTCCAATTGGTTTTCATAATCTAATGGAATATGTTGCCTTGTTTCAGAAATTCTGGGACTGGAGCTGGCAAGAGCTGGCACTACATGATCTGAAAGCAATGATTCATTACATATATTCAGTTACAAACTCCAAAGTATTTGTTGTTGGACACTCGCAGGTCTTTAATTCATGGCATGTGACTATTGGGTATTGGTGTATAGGAAATGTAGTATGCTTATTTGTGCTTCTTTTTATGCTTCCTTACAGGGAACAATCATATCTCTGGCTGCCTTTACTCAACCAGATATAGCAAAAATGATTGAGGCTGCTGCACTTCTTTGTCCTATATCATACTTGGAGCATATCACTTCTCGCTTTGTTCTTAGATTAGTCAAAATGCATCTTGACGAGGTCTGTATAATGCCTTCAAGCTGTTTCCTGTTTCTTGTTTTTGTTCATACTGAAAAAATTCTTATGCTAGGTTATTCTAGCGATGGGTATTCATGAACTCAATTTCAAAAGGTAACAACAGTACTTGACCTTTTATTTATCCATTCCATACTGTTTAAACTCTTCAGTAAGCTTCTGATCAATACACCCAATACTTTTCAGTAATATGGGTACTCGGATCATGGATATGATGTGCGATGGACATTTGGACTGTGATAACTTGCTTTCTTCTATTACAGGTCATAATTCTCACTTACTCTCAGATGACTGCTATTTGAAAAAACTAGTGAGATATTTCGTTAGGTTGCTTTTTCTGTAATAGCTAGTCATCTCGGTTACGTATCATATCCCCTTCCAAGCAAAAAAGTTATCATATCTGCTTAATTGCTTTGCCAATTGCCAACCAGACTTTTGTTATTTGCAGGAAAGAGTTGCTGCTTCAATAGCTCCCGAATTGGTTCCTATCTTGAATATGAGCCTCATCCAACATCCTCAAAAAACTTGCATCATCTTTTCCAGAGTATGCTTTTTCTGCTCCGTATTCTCATTAACCCTGCTACTTGACCAATTGTAATTGTAATTTTCTATCTATGAGGGAGGTATGAAAGGGGTTGGAAGTGAGTGAGTCTCTTTACGTTGGTTCCATTGTTTCTAATGATTCATGCATGAGTGGTGCCATTTATACATGGCTTAATAGCAAAAAAAAAAAAAAAACCACATCTTTCTGGTATTTTGTTGTTTTGCTCAATACTTTCAAAAATGACATCAGAACTCTCCCTCCCTCTCTGGTCATCTCCTTACACTCCTTTATAAATTCAACTTTAATGTTGTAACCCAACGTGTTGGCAGTGATCCGCAAAGGCACATTTGCAATGTATGACTACGGAATGTGGAAAAATCTAATGTATTACAGCCAAGTGAAGCCACCGACATTTGATCTCAGCTCGATCCCCAGTTCGTTGCCAATATGGATGGGTTATGGAGGCAATGATGCATTAGCAGATGTGGTTGATGTGCAGCATACGCTCAAGGAGTTGACATCAAAACCAGATTTGCTTTATCTTGAAAATTACGGTCATATAGATTTTCTGTTGAGTGTGAGATCCAAGGAAGATGTTTATGATAGTATGCTTTCATTTTTCAGGTCGCTGGATAAATCTAGCGCCATACTTGTAGCATAGTTGATAGTTGTCTACGTCAAATCTGTGCCATGTTGTAAATATTACATTTTCCCTCCCAATCTTGTATAATGTATATACGTAACTAATCTATTGGCCACCGGATTTTGTGGTTGGCATCCCACTCCTATTTGTTCTTGCCATATTTCAGTGTAAATTTACTTTCGAAAATAAAGAAAAAAAAATCTTCAAAATCACATAAAGCTGGGGTAGGAAGTTAAGAATTTAAAGATCCTTATTTAGATGAACTCCATCGAACTATATTAAAATCAGCCCTTAACTGACGTTATAAATACTTTAAAAAAGATTATGGAAAAGGTACACATCGGACCCTGAACTTTTGTCTCAAGTACAAATTGGATCCGGAACTATTTTACAGACATGTATCCTGCATATTTAAATGTATAATATTTTTTTTTTTATTTTAGAGAGATGAACACATAACTAAAACAATAAACTAAAATATAAATTTATAGAACTCATAATAATAATAAGTGGAAGTCATGTATTGTTGATAACTCTTTTTTAAATTTACAAAAAATAAAAACTAGAAAAGAAAATCTCTATCCTTATTTTACACCTATTGCTAAAAATGCATATATGTGTAAAAAGTTAATATATTTTTTTTAAATAATAATTTCCGATAATAATAATACACCAATATATCTGGAATCGAATTCACGGGTGTCACGCCTTCCTTCCACAATTGATTGGCTGAGGTGGCAACGACGTATTCTAAAATATGTGGCGATTAAATGACGATGAGGAGATCATTCTTGTAAAAAACAGGTGTAATATATATTAATGCATATATAAATATTCAATAAGTCATAAACTAATTAATGCACCAACAAATGGGAAGTTATTTTCTCGGCAAACTCACTCAACTACCAAATCCAAATGGGGAATTTATTGGATATTCGATGCCATACTAATTACTACATTATTCATTACATAAATTTGGCCTACAAAAAAATAATCTTGCAAGATCCTATGCCAGCCTATATGTAACGCGGTCCAAGGTTATTAAATTTCTTTTACGTATATATATATATATTAATCTCAATTTAATTTTTTATAAATGTCAATAATTAGTTAGAGTTTAAATTTTAAATCGTCTCATAACTTTTAGACACAATATTTAAATTTAAAATTAATTATTTTTTAGATTTAGTTAAAATTTCTCTAACAAGATCAAATTTTGATTACAATTTCTCTTATAAGCTGCAAAAAAAAAAAAGTTGGAATGTCCTAACGTATTTTTCTCGACATATCCACCCTCATCCATCTGGCTCATGCTATCACTCTTCAACTTCTACCTCGACATATATAGAAGAAATAAAAAGAAAATTATTTCTATTAAAATTAAAATTTAAAAATTTGTATATAAAAGAACTTATAAGTTGTATTAGTCAAACACCATAACAACTTATAAACGATTTAAAAATAAGATCTTAAAAGCTCTAGAAACAATTTATAAGATATTAGAGTTTGTATAATATTGTTAAAAATAAATTTAGTCAAACATCCTCTAAGTATCATTACATTTTTTTTTTACATATTTTCTAATTCACACTTATATCTATTTCTTTTTAATCTTATTTTTTTTATTTAATAACATCTTTTAGAAATTATATAAGGTTTGTTCACTTGTTGATGGTAAATATATCAATATTATATTTCTAGCACAAAATTTGAAGTGACATTTATTATGAAAATATGGATTATAAAATTTGATTTCGTAATGTATTGGTTGTGGTTAATATTTGTTCATTAATTTACTAGGACATCCAATACGAAAATGTATATAGCAACAATTCATAGTTTTTATTACTATAATGTACTCCCTCCCCTCAGGCAATTTGCACTCTTAAAATTTTATATTTTTAAAAAATATTTGTTAATAATATTATGGCATATAGATAAATATGTATTTAATTATGTGAATTTGTATGTAATTTTTTTTTTAATATGTACAAATTTTATGTGAAACATTCATATAAAAAAATGTGTAAATTTCTATGGAATGCATGGAGTATATATTATCATATGACATAATCTCATGGCGCCAGGATTATTGTGGAATGTGCATCAAGTGTGTTATGAAATTGAATATATTTTTAAATAGTTAGAAATTAATTATATTGAACAATTAAAATATAATTATATTAAACAATTATATGCAATTCAATATATATAAGAGATAATATATAGTTTTTAATGTGAGTATGATACGGAATTTGACTTTCAAAATTCAAATTGTTCCTTCCAACAATTTTGTTAAGTTTTGGGAATATTCCTTTCAAATACAAAATCGAAGGAATATTTCTTTCAAGTACAAAATCGAGGTAATATCTATTGCGGCGTTAAACGACAAGCTGGTGATGCGGAGTACATAGGAGTAATATAATAAGACACGAAATATCACATTTACATTATTGAATGAAATTTATATTACTAGCTACCCACAATCTTTTGGTCCTTTACAATTAAACATAATAAACTCTGCACTATTATAATAAAGGAATTTAGCTCATTTAGATGTAAATTCATGTTCCAGTAGATTCTAATTTGGATGCCTAAAATTTAATAATTGTAATCCCAATATATTTAATTAGAAGTATAAAAATTTCATTAGAAGTGTCAAAATTTTAGATCAATAGTATTATATGATAATTGTTATAATTTTTGTTGACACAACTTTTGATATTTTTAATGAGATTTTTATAGTCTTGATCAGATGTGTTATAATTTAAAATTATTTCATAATAAGCTAATCATAAATTATTTTTATATAAAAGGTATTATAATAATTGTCATTATAAGTATAAAATATTATGATATCGATAAATACAAATAATAATATTAAGGAAAAATCACAAAATGGTTCACAAAATTGACATTATTTATTAGTTGGTTTTATACAAAAAAAAATATAATTCTGTGCAAGAAAAATTTATACTCTGTGCACATATTGTGAATCAATTTATAAATATAATCATTTTTTTAAATTAATATGTAAATATCTATAATATAATATTAATACGTACAATAATATTAATTTATATTAAAAACACTAAACCTACACATAATAAGCAAGAATGGATTGTGGGTCACTCCCTTGGGATTTAAAAATTAGAAAATTTATAAAATAGTTTATAAAATAAAAATAATTATAAATTGATTTTGTGCATGAAAAAAAAATATTTTTTTGCAAAAAAAAAGTTACATTTTATGTAAATATTGTGAACCAATTTTTGAATAGAGTCATTTTTTGAATCAACATGCAAATGCCTCTAATTAAAAAATTTATATTATACATCTACTTTCTTTACTTATATTTTAAATTCATATTATTTTGTCATTTGGCTCTCCTTGATCATACTCCCTTCGTCATAGAACTACTTTCACACTTTTTTTATTTAGACGTTTCTATTCTACTTTCGTACATCTAAAAAAAGAAACTTTTCACTCCAATAAAAGTCAATAAAATATATTTTTTTTATTTTATTATTTAACTTTACATTTAAATATTCATTTTTTCTTGGTTCGCATATCCAAAATTATATTACAATGAAAATAATTTTGGGATGAAAGAAGTAAAATTTAGCCCTTTTTATATTTCAATTCTTTTAGAATGAAATTTTGAATATGTTCCTCATAGGAGCATGTAGTATGAATAAAAAAATATGACTTTAATGTAGCTGATATAATGGTGCGTTTATATTTAAGGATGAAACTTTGACACGCGCAATGCCCTTCAAAGTAGGTGCGGCATGTGGTTGAGGATGAACGACATATATACGGAGAAAATTTGGACGTCGTGTTGTAATGAACCATGATATAGTTAGCTATCTACTCCCTTTGTGACAGCTCTTCTTTCATGGCATATTATTTTTTAAATGAAAATATGTGAATAGAAAATTAAATAAAAAAAATTATTAATTTTTATAATTATAAAATTTATTTTTAAATGTAAAAGAAGATGTACAATATTTATATAAGATAAAAGTAAATTTTACGTGCATGGTACACTCATACTCATTCAACAGTTAAGACTGTTTATATTGAAAATTTATGTTTGATTATATTAAAAACTGGAATTAGTTACCATGAAAAGTTTGTATTAAAAATTAATAATATTATGAAATTTTTTGTGTGATGAACTTATACTTTTCATATAATTAAATTTAATATTTTAATATACATAATTTTAAGTGGATGCATGATGTACACGAGACATTTCCATAAAATAAATGTGAAAAAAAAAAATGGAACGAGGGAGTGCTACAATAAAGTTTCAAATTTAGAATGGTCAAGGTGCCACGTATAATTTATGAACTCCATTTTTTTTCTATTACGTACGTTTTTCACTAAATTTCTCATAATAATTTTTAAATTTTATTTATTTTACATTTCTGTTTACTTTCTTTCACCAATCATATAATTTGAATTACACTCTAATAAATAGTTCTAATTACTAGTATTCAACAATTACAATTGTCAATTAACAATATTTAGTGGCAAAAATTGATACTCACTTTATTACAATATGAATTATTCTAAAAAAAAAAAAATTTACCCTCTGAAACTAATTACTTTAAAATATTTTTTGTTTTTCATTGCAGTGCAAATTTTGTTATACACTATAACAATTAGTTATAAATAGCTCAGTATACCCTTAGGCCTCATTTGGTTCGTTAGATAAGCTAAGATAAATTAAATTATTTTATTTTATTTGATTTTTGATTTAATGGACAAAAGTCCAAAATTAATTATCTTATGAATGGAAAATAATATTATCTTAGGGAAGATGTATGATAATAATTAATTGTTTTTATCTTTACTAAAATATTCCTCTTGTGTTGAAAAAGTGAACCATAATTTACTTTATTTTTGTTTACGATATAGAGGACAAAATTGTCAATTGCATATGTTTTTAATTATTAATCTTGCAATCCAAACATTAAAAATGAAATTATCTTACACTACTAATTATATTAATCTATCAATCCAAATATAATATTTAACTCATAGATAATAATATCTAAATTATAATCTTGCTTAATTTATCTTGACTTATTTATCTTATCTATGGAACCAAATGAACCCTTAGTTTTTATATCATTTAATACGATATATTAAATAATTTTTTCAGTAAACCGAGAATTACTTCATATAGATAATATATATTATAACAAAAGTGGTTAGTATATTTTAATTATACAATACATTTAATACAAAAAAACTTAATAAAAACTTCTCGTTTCTTTATATAAATTTTTTTTATATCGCGCATTTCATATTCTTTGTTAGTTATATACTCCCTTTATACTGTTGGGATTACTATTAGAGTTTATAGATTTTTACGTCCCGTAACTTTGCTCTAGTTTGGTTTTGGTCCTCATGAAATACACATTTTGAAATTAGTCCTGTAAGTTTTAATTTTTTTTTTGAATTTAGTCTTTTTACCTACTATAGCAGGTAACCTAACAGGTAACCCATGAATTTTTTTTAATTTTTTTTGTTTTTTACTAAACACATGACATATATGTATACAATCAAAATTAATTAATAATGAAGCACTATAATTAATTTATACATGACATTTATATACACACACATACATCATATAGCTATGCATGTATATATCTAGCTTTATAATTAATTAATATTTTATAATATACTCCCTCTGTCCCACATGAATTTGCACACTTTTCTTATTCGGACGTCCCACACAAATTTGCACACTACTAAAAAATGAAACATTGATTTATGTGCACACTCACAAACATATACACATATTTACCCATATACCACTACTTTATATATAAAACACATTTTCCTTAAAAAACGTGTCGTCCTGTAGGGTGCAAATTCCTACGGGACGGAGGGAGTAATAAATACTACACTTAATTTTTAAACAACTATTTATTTATAATAATCATACTAATTATATAATTATTAAACAAATAACACACATATACAATTTTCAAAATTTGACATATGTATGTTCTTTTTTAAATTATTTTGCTTTATCATAAAATTTATTAAGATATATATATAATTATATATATATATATATATATATAAAAATAATATAATATTGTGTATATATACATTAATATATAATAATATATAGAGGAATCATATACGTATTAATATCTTTAAAAAACTAACTAATTTAATTATGATATAAAAATTATTTTATTGAGAACACAATACATAATTCTTTAAACTGTATAGGTAATATTTTTGTCATAATATCTAGTTAGAATATTTTTCTATTATTAATAATGAGATAATAAAGATTTCACTTAATCTTTTTTAAATAATATAATATTTTTAACTTGAGTATTATATCAATTTCATAACTTCATGTAAATATTATCTAGGCTGTTATATACCTATGTTATATATTTTAATTTATTATAATATATTATTTACTATTTGTAATGATAATATATGTATTTAAAAATAATATAAAATATTACTTAAGTTGTGAAATAATATATTAAAATATATTAAATTAGTTAATTTTTTTAAAAGACCTTAATACGTATATAATTCCTCTATATATATTATTATATATTAATGTATATGTACACAATATTATATTATATATATCTTAATAAATTTTATGATAAAGCAAAATAATTTAAAAAAGAACCTACACATGTCAAATTCTTGAAAATTGTATATGTGTGTTATTTGTTAATAATTATATAATTAGTATAATTATTATAATTAAATAGTTGTTTAGAAATTAAGTGTAGTATTTATTATACTATGAAATATTAATTAATTATAAAGCTAGATATATACATACATAGCTATATATGATGTATGTGTGTATATAAATGTCATGTGTAAATTAATTATAGTTTGCTTAATTGATAATTAATTGTGATTGTATATATATATGTCATGTGTTTGTAAAAAATAAAAAAAATTAAAAAATATCATGGGTTACCTGTTAGGTTACCTACTATAGCAGGTAAAAGGACCAAATTCAAAAAAAATTAAAATTATAGGACTAATTTCAAAATGTGTATTTCATGAGGATCGAAATCAAACTAGTGCAAAGTTACGGGACGTAAAAATCTATAAACTCATACATTTAATACCAAAAACTTAATAAAAACTTCTCGTTTCTTTATATAAAATTTTTTTATATCGCGCATTTCATATTCTTTGTTAGTTATATACTCCCTCTATACTATTGGGATTACTATTAAAATAATTTTGAACTTTTTTTTGGTAAAAAATTTAATCCAGGCCATAGAATTAATAATTTAAGTTGAAAAGGAAAAGTGCCCCCCCCCCCCCCCCACCCACCCCAACTATTTTAGTATATCGTCAGATCTAGTAATAAAGAATTAATAATTTAAGTTGAAAAGTAAACTTTTCCCTTCTCTATTTTTGTTATATGGTCAGAGAAATTATTACTCCTCAAGAATAAAGAATTAATAATTTAAGTTGAAAAAGTAAACTTTTCCCCTCTCTATTTTTGTTATATGGTCAGAGAAATTATTACTCCTCAAGATATAAGTGTACAATAAGGTGGTGTTTGTTAGGGGATAGAAGAAGTATAATATGAATTTTTGTACTGGCTTATCTTGTTTGGTAGGGGGTACAAATTTTATGCTGACCCGTTTTTTATACGTTCGACCCTGTAAAAGAAGAGGTCATATTACACCATTTTCACTGTTAATAATGTAAATCTCACCATTTCCACCTTACAATTTTTGTATGACTTGAATAGTAACTTTTGATCTTATATATTTACATATTACACTCTACCAAATGAAATTACTTTTTTTATCTCTATATTATGCCCTATCAAATGAGATTACTTTTTAGGACTAATTTTATACTCCCTCCGTCCCACAAGACATTGCATACTTTCTATTTTGGTCTGTCCCACATAAAGTTTGCATATCCAAAAGTGGAAGCTATTTATTAAACTCCACTCTCACAACACACATATAATATTCATAAAAATGTACCTTTTATACATTTTTCTTAAACCTCGTGCCCAAAAGACACCGCAATGTCTTCTGGTACGGAGGAAGTATAACTTTTCTATTACACCCTACCAAATAACATTATATGAATTTTACTTACAAAATTTATAACTCCTAATATTGCCTACCAAACATCCTCTAATAGTATAATCGTATAAAATACAATTAACATGATATTTACACTTTTACAGCACATATACTATAACAAGTTGAAAAAAAAAAAAACAGAATAGAGACAGTGACCCGAAATAAAATTAAATGAAAAAATTTATATGAAAAAAATAATAATAAAGAATAATACTGCGACCTACAACAAGTACAACCAATAAATCCTGCATCTACATCTAGGGGTGAGCATGGTTGGGTTCGGTTATCGAACCGAACTAAATCACCAAAACCGACATAACCGAATTTATTATTATTAGAAATCAAAACCGAACCATATACATTAAAAACCGAAAAAACCGAAACCAAAATTTTCGGTTCGGTTTCGGTTTATAACCATATTAACCGAAATATCACTAGTTAAAATTGTGTGTGCGGAAACAGGGAGAGGAGAAGTGGTGATTTGGTGGTCGCCCGCCGTGAGCTTAGGCGGACGGCGACGAATTGGAATGGGGTGAGTGGCGTGAGGGTGGGGAAGGGAATTTCTGGAAGTGAGGCGCCGTGAGGGTGAGGGTGAGGGAGGGAATTTGGAAGGAGTAACTTACTGGTTTGAGGGTTAGGATATTTTTTATCTATATGTAATGTAATTATATTTATGTAATATAATATTTATTTAATTTATTTATATATATTAGTAATAGTATTATACATTATAATTATATATATATATATGTTTAAATTCGGTTCGGTTTTCGGTTTTTCGGTTTTTTTACCCTAAAAACCGAAACCGAAACCGAAAACCAAAAATTTAAATATTTAAAACCAAAACCGAACCGAATACCAAATTAACCGAACCAAATTCTTATTTCGGTTCGGTTCGGTTTTTCGGTTAAAACCGAACAGTGCTCACCCCTATCTACATCATAAGTCTAGTAGAGAAGATTGTAGCACTCCGTCATTATAATTATGACCAGACTCTCAGTCTCGTCCTCTATCGGTGGACCCCACTTCTACCCTTGCGCTGTAATTTGCATTTAATACGTCTGCAAATTAATTTGTCCCATATTCTGATATTAATACTGCTCCTTTTTATTTAGGCACATACTTAAGAAATATTTATAATTTATGAATAAATCTAATAATTTCTCTATCTCAAAAAAATTATTCCAAACACATGTATAAAAAAAATAAACATTCGAGTATAAAATTAAATAATAAAATAAAAAGATTATTTTACTCCCTCCGTATTTCTATAAGTTGCTCATTTTGCCATTTTCGTCCGTCTTTCTATAAGTTGCTCATTACTTTTTTACCTTTTTTGGAAACTACTATTCACTTCTTTATTATTATTTTCAATACTTTTTACATTATTTTCATTACTTTTTCACTTTTCTCCATCACATCACTCATACTTTTTCACTTTTTCTATCACATCACTTATATTTTTTCACTTTTTCCATCACATCACTTGTACTTTTTCACTTTTACCTTAATTCGTGTGCCCAAAAGCAACGAGCAACTTATAGAAATACGGAGGGAGTATTAATTTTAGTGTGTAATATATTTTTTTAAGTATGTGAAAATAGAATTAGGTCGTTCAAATAAAATAAGTATTAAATGGAGAACGGATATAGTAATATAATTGTATATGAAATTAATTGAACCTTGTGTTTATATTATAGTAGAAAAAGATTTAACTACTCAATCTATAACACTTTTATAAAAAGTTTTAAATTTTATTAATAAAATAAGTAGTAAATTTTGAGTTTAATTGATCTAATATTTTATTATTACATAAGTATAAATATATAAAATTATTAAAAGTTCATTCGAAGCAATGCTCAATCCTTCGTTCTCTCCAATTCGGTGACCAAAATGAATTCTAACCATGTGCAGCTGTGCTAAAGATTAACGATACATGGAATGTGTGAATATCGCACTGATTGTTGCGAAACTTTTCACGTTGCGCTCGAATTTTGCTCTTTTTCTGTATATATATTTGTAATAACAACTTATGTAAAAATAATATTATTAACATAAAAAGATAATATATAATTGAATTTGCTCAATTTAAAGGATTCTCTTTCTAACTTTAATCCTCCGATTCTTCTCTTTAAAATTAACTTTGACTTGACTTGAAACGATTATCCAAAGACTGTATCATCTTGTTTTGGATCAAATGAAGTCTCTGAATATTTGATGGATTAATGCCTCGAATTTGATGAAGAACGTTCCTTGGATCTTCAAGTCTAGATTTGACTGAAAATACTTGATCAGAGGGGTTTTGGACCATGATCTCTGATCAAAGGTGTTTGTGGCAGAACTTGACGAACAACACTTGAATTTGGTGAAGAATAACTTGAAGACGACGAAGAACGACTTGAATCTTCAAGTACTTTTCCGAAGAGAAATGCCTAGTCAAATGGATTAATTCTTTGTTTCTGGATCAAACGATGTTTATGCTTGAATTGGACGAAAAACGGTTGAAGGCAACGAATAATGCTTTGAGCCTTCAAGATGATCTTCAAAGATAAATGTTTGATCAGAGGAATTCGCTCCTTATTTCTAGATCAAACGTCATTTTTGGCTGCTTTGACGAAGGACAATTTCGAGTTTGGTGAAGACCGATTTTTAATCTTCAAGGAGAAACGTCCGATTGGAGGATGTTTGGACGACATGTGAATCACATGAACTGGCCCGTATTTATTATGTTGAAAGGTAAAAACATTCTGTTGGCAGTCGTTTTTTATAGTGGAATGTGTGTGGCGTGAATGTGTGGTCAACATCAACAATCAATGGAGGAATAATACAAGATGATAGACTCAAAGGATTTGGGAAGATAACTTCCTCTTTTGATATTTCTCTCTCTAATTCAATATATGTATGTTGCATGCAATACAAGATAATTCCTCTTTCAAACCTCATTTATGAGATTCTATTTATAATGAGAGCAATACTTACACAAGCTTGCATTAAATGCACAAAAGTCTATAATGTCTAACCTAAGGCCTACATTCAATTGTTGCAGGTCTTGGGTCAATTAGGGGTTTTCATGTTGTTTTACAGTACATTCTATTCTTAAATGGTTGCATGGTCTTGCCCAAAATTTCTCTAACATAGGAATTTTCTTCTCCCCTCTAGGCTGGTATGTTGTCCCATCGTATCTTACGATTTACAGGGTGATATTCTTTTTTCGCTTCCCAACCATGTTCGGGAAGGGTTTGTCTCTTCTGAGATGGACCGTGTTCCTATTCTTCTCGGCCTGGTGTCGGCCTCTAAGTCTTCTCGACCTCTTTTATTCTTCTTGGTCATCATTTATTCCTTGGTTACCTCCTTGCGATCACCTTTCTCGATCCTATCTGGGTGTTTATATCGTTCGTCCTTCTCATTTCATACTCTCTGCTTCTCGCGGCTCGTCACATGGTCAGGTTGTAACCGAAAAAAACATTGTGTAGATTATAAATTTTCAATGGTCCTCGACCAAGCAAGTGAAGAACTAGAAATGATAAGGTCTGAGAGAAAGAAATATGGAAAATCTAAAGCATTTGATTGATCATGAAGTATAATGTATATTCTTATTCTCTGAATTGTTTTAGCTACTGTTTTCTCTTTCATTTTTGTCTTGATATTTGTAAATTATTCTTGGCATTTATCATTAAGACATACATAATTAATATCTTGTGTGCTCTTATCGGATATTCCCAAAATTGTCTGAAAAGATTTCCAATTATTGATCATTGCAATGGAATGGTGTTCTGTATTTGCTCTAGCAACTTATCGAGTGTTATATCTGCATTGGAGATTTATATTGTTCAAACCTTTATGTAAAATGGCTAGAGTTAATGGTATCATTTGTTGTACTCACTCTGTCCCGCAGGAATTTGCACACTTTCCTTATTTTGACGTCCAACACAAATTTGCACATTACTAAAAAAGGAAGCATTGATTTACGTGTACACTCACAAACATTTACACATATTTACCCATATACCACTACTTTATATATAAAACTATTTTTTCTTAAAAAATGTGCCGTCCCGTAGGGTGCAAATTCCTACGGGACGGAGGGAGTATATGATTTCTTTTATATATGCCCTGAATTTAATTAACTGTTGGCTTATTCAAATGATGTTTGTTATTTTTATGGCTTATTTTTATATATGCCCTGAATTTAATTAACAAAAATATGCATTTTGCGAGCCTTTCTTTAATATATTATATATTAGCAGGTCATTGCTGAATTTGATGTTCTGTTGTGTGAATATAAATACGTGGGAATATCCATATTTTAATTTGTGGGTAAAAATCTTTCTAAATATTAGAGAAGAAGCGTTAGTCGTTGAATTTTTTTTTTCTCAAATACTAACACATATATTTTCTATCAAACATGAATAAAAAATATTAAATCGTAATAACTACACCCTAATAAATAAGTATAAAAAATAATTAATTTTTAATTATGAACTACTAAGCACTAAAATTTAAAACATATTTTTTATTTAAAATTTAAAATTTAATCCACCAGCTCTACAAATTAGTATGAACTCATTTACTACTTCCGTCTCAACTTCACTTTGACACTTATTTGGGCGTTTTAATTCTATTTTTATACACAAAAAAAATTACATTCATAAAAATTAATAAAATACATTTTTATTATATTGTACTCCCTCCGTCCCACTAAATGTTGCTCATTTTGTCATTTTTATTCGTTCCACTATATATTACTCATTTGCTTTTTACCTTTTTTGCAAATTACTATTTATTTTTATTACTTATTTTCATTACCTTTTATATTATTTCTATTATATTTTTACTTTTAAATCACATCACTTATATTTTTAATTTTTTTCTATTACATCACCTATATTTTTTTGTATTTACTAGCAATTTATTATATCGATGGAGGGAGTATTTAATTTTATACCTACTCCTCACATTTCTTTAGTTCATGTTTTATTTATAAGAATAAAAATTATCTCAGCACGGACTCCCAGATCCAGTACGTATGAGTATGACATCCCATATTTCCATATGTCAGTCCTCTGTCTCCCAAAACTGAAAATCCCCAATTTTAAAAATAGTACTGCCGCCTCCTCCTCCTCCACCTCCTCATCAAAATTAGTTCACGTTATCTTAAATAATCGTTCATAATAAATAATTTATCTACCCAAAATAAAAAAAATTTAACTATTATTTTTATATTTTAATACACATATACTCACTTTTACACATCATATCAAATACTTTATTAATAATTAACAATTATTTATACTAATACACTCACTTTTATACATTAATATTAATTTTTTTTAATAATCGTGCACAACTAAAATAGTCTAAATATCATTGACGGAGGGAGTAGTAACCAATTTGGAAAACCCCCAATTTGGCATACACAGTTATTCACATAGTACTATAATATTGTTTCCTTAACGTCAATAAATAATGATTTGTGTACATAGTAATTCCAGCATTCTTTTTATATGACACAGCATATATTTTATTTTTAAAATTAAAGAATATAAAAATAAAATTAAATAATGAAATAAAAATATATACTTTATAATTGATTTTTATAAGTGTAAATATTTTTTTTAAAGTGTGAAAAAAGAATTGAGACATTGTCAAATAGTAAAAGTGTGAAAATTATTTTAAGACGAGAAAAATTAATGACTGTTATAATATTTAAATTGAATTAACCAATAACCAATATTTGAATACATTATCCGAAAATTAATCGCGCAATTGGTTAGTCTGATTTCGTACGAAATTTTGAGCATTTTAATTATATAACTGGATCCAATCATTCTGCATGCAAATTTCATCTCCAACCCAACAGTCTTTTGTTGGAATTTTCGTCAAAAAATGAACATTGACTTTTGGCGTCTAAAAAGATTTATAGCCAACAAATCTATTATTCATTCAAAAAGTAGCGCAGTTGAGATGATTATTTGCAAAGAAGAAGAAAAAAAAGATTATTGGTCTTGTAATCTGCCATCTCAATTTGATTTCAACTTTTATCTTTGTATTATATATCCGTACTCATTCAAAAGATCTACACTATAAAAAAATCAGTTAGTTTAATGAATAAAAATTCTTAGAAAAGATTTGTAAAAAGTTAGTTTAATGAATAAAAAAATTTAATTAGATTTTTTTTTATGAAATCATCTCGCGTAATGAGACTGACATAGAAGAAGATGATAGAATTATAATAAAATGTACTCCATCCATCTATGAAAATTAGTTCACGTTGCCTTAAATAGTCTTCCACAATAAATAGTCTACCTATCCAAAATGGAAAATTTTCAATCATTTTTTTTATTTTTTTATACACACATACTCACTTTTACACATCACATCAAATACTTTATTAATAATTAAGACTTCTTTTTACTAATACACTCACTTTTACATATTAACATCAACTTTTTCTTAATAACCGTGCACGACTAAGGTAGACTAATTATCATGGATGGAGGAAGTAATAGTATTTTTCAAAAAAATGATGGTTACTTTTAATAAAAATTTATCATTTAAAAAAAAATCGGTGACAGAATTTAGTAAAATATGAATATAATTTTTAAGAAAATTGATAGTCAATTTTAATAAAAATATTATTACTTTTAAAAAGTGATAACTTTTTAATTAATATGTAAAGTATTTTTTTATTGATTTTATATCAGTAGACGGTCTCATACAAGAGTTAGACAAATTCTTATATATTGTAATTAAAAAAAAATGTTGACAAGTCATACGAATTTTTCCTATTTAAAAATATTATTATTTATATTGAAGATTTCTCATATTAATTGTGTGTGAATATTTTAATAAGTCTAGAGTGAATTTATACTCTCCGTCCCAGAAATTATTTCATACATTGACTTGCGTGTATATTAAAAAAGGTAAAATATGTAAATGTGAAGTTAAATATTAATAATATATTTTATTAACTTTTGTGAGTATAAATTATTATTTTTTTATAAAAAATTAAGACACTTATATAAAAAAAATTGTGAAAATTATATTGACACCCATGGAGTATAAAATTACAAGTGTAGCAGTAGGACACTAGGGTCTCATCTCATATGAGCAAACCATCGATAGAATATTTGTAGCCGCAAAATTTACAAGTCACATAGTTCAAAACGTGTACTTCCAATTCGTGTTCTACATACATTTCACATTTTTATTCCCCTTCGTGTTCTACATACATTTCACATTTTTTTTTCTTTTATTAGTGACGGCTCTAAATATTTTGCATATTTTATAAATAATTTTTTTATAATATTTATATAAATTATCATTACTTTTTATCCTTAATATTTTCATTATTACATATTTTATTTTAAAAAGTGCATAGACCTAAATGTGCAAAATCTTTGAGGTTACAGAAGAACATCCAGATTTTCTGAGAGGTTATTTCCTAATGAGAGAATTGATTTTTCTTGCCTCATTTTCTTTTAATTTGTAAATTTACTATATTTATTCAATTACACGTCTTATTAATCTATAACATAAATTTAATATTCATCGAATTTGTTTCATCCCACTCAATTGCAAAAGACACACAACTATAAATTTGAATGTAGTTTGCCATAATTAAAAAAATTAGTCGGAAGTAATTTATTAATGAGAACACAATCTTGAGAGTTGAGACCAAACTATGATCCCCTCAACAAAATCAATATCAATATTGATCCAAATGTTGAAATCAATAAATAAAAAAATATCCCCCGTAAGTTAAAGGGGTAGTGAAATTCGTAACTTTTCAGGCTGAAAAAATTAGAACAATAACTTTTTGAGCTGAAAAAATAAAGACCACAACTTTTTCAGGCTGTCAATTTAAGGATCATAACTTTAAAAGCTTGCAAATTGAGAAAACATTCAACCCGAAGTCATGTCAATTTTACCGTATTTTGGCCTGAAATCTAGCCCAAATTCAACCTAAATATAATCAATTGGCCCAATTTACATTGATTCAAGCTGATTTATCTTTAATTTATCAAATTTTATAGTTAAGACTCTCATTTTATCAGTCCAAAAAACCACAATCCTTATTTTGTCACCTATGTTAAGGTCCTGAAAAATAATTTTTTCGTTAATTTTCTTTTTTTACATATTGTTCGATGTGTGGACATTTTTACTTTTCAAATAAGACATGTAGAATATTTTGTGCTCGCAATGTTAAGTAAGACAAGTTTAGAAGATAACAACATAAAATTATATAGCACTATATATATATAATTTTATTTAAACTTATTTATTTACTCTTTTATACATCTTTTTTTTTCTGAAACTAATCTTTATCCACAATCAAAACTCGTCTTTGATTGAATTTTTCCCCATTTTCTATGCCTTCATTCTTCAAATTTCGTTTTGTAAAGAAATTTAATTGTCAATTTTATATGAAATATTTCAATTTTTTTTATATACATCCATTCTTCTAATTACATTTTGTGAAGAACGTTGGTTGTTAGCTTAACTGGATAAATAAATTTATTTTTTTCTACTATTATCATTTATAACTCAAATATTGATTAATTATATATAAAAGAGGTTAAAATTTTAAAGTTAAAAATGTTAAATCTATCTGAATTTTATCAATTTTAAATTATCACATTTAAAAAAAAGAATATATTTAATTAAAATTACTTCAATTAATAATGTAGATTTTAAAAAAAATTAATAACAATTAAGTATAGATAATAATCTGATATATTATAATCTTTATTAATTTTATACAAACAATTATATTTAAAATAGAAAAAATTACTGGATAAAATATACTCCCTCCGTCCCAGGGGTATTTGCATACGGTTTAAGGAAAATGTATTTTTTAAATAAAGTAGTGGTGTATTGGTAAATGTGTGAAAAAATTTGTGAGTGTGCACGCAAATCGATGTTTTCCTTTTAAGTAGTGTGCAAATTAATTTGGGACAAACCAAAATGGAAAGTGTGCAAATTGGCTTGGGACGGAGGGAGTACTATTTTAAAGTTATTTATATTTTTATAAAAAATTAAATAAATAAAAATTCTTGTGAAATACAAAAAAAAATATTAAAATTTCTTAATATTTTGTTAGCAAAATGGTCGATTGGGTTATTGCATATTTAATTTTAATTAGGTCAAATATTAAATATTATTTTTGTTAAAATTGTAAAAAAATTTGGTATGACTAAATTTATTAATATATTTATTATTAGATATCTTTTCTAATAGTGCATTTAATTTTAATAGGATCAAAATATTAAGTAATATATTTGTCTAAATTAGAAATAACTTTTGGTATTACCTATTCACTTAGTTACTATTTTTAAAACATTTTGTTATTAGATTAGTGTAGATGTGATTCATATTCAAGACCTCAATCAACGGAGACTTATGAAAAGACGTGATGAAATTGGATGATTAAACATTAAATGGTCAATTAATTGATCACGACAGTTGAGTTTGACAAATCAAAGCTACAAACTTTTCTAGTTTGAGTTTGGATAGTGTAATTTGTTACCCATTATTTACGTGACAGAATATTAATTCTATGTAAAATTTTCACAAATTCATTGTAGCTCCGTTGGACTACTGAATTTAAAATTTATGGATTTCACCCGTAAATAATCATCATTTTCATAAATTTACAATACTTAGATTTCATTTCATATTTAAAATAGAAAAATTTTAAATCCTTTTCAAACTCATGTCATTTGAAATTTCTCCCTTTATCTCTTTTCATCTCTCTTTTTTTTTTTCCCTTTTTTTCAATCTCTATCATGTTTAACTTAAAATGTATAATTTCTTACATGTATTTTTATTTATTTATTTTTAAATTCATTCATTTAAATAAAGCCTATAATTTTTTGAACGACGATAATACAATATTTTTTAAGTTAATAATATATGCAGATGTTAGTTAGGCGGGTTACGAAATGCATATAATAAGCCTTTCCTAAGTACATGTGTATATATTTACTTTGTTTCATCCACCTATCTTTTGCATATTCAATTTGTGTTGCATTCTATTGAATTATGTAGATCAATGTTATTGCGTGTCATTCGAATTATGGGGGCGGAAAATGAAATATCAAACACGAAACATATAATTTCATTGAATATATAACTATATATTTATTGAGTAAGTCTCATATACAACATGTGCACGGTGTACAGTTAAAACAATTTATACTGAAATGTGAATGTTGATTACACTAAAAAGTTGTAGGTTAATATACTAAAAAATTTACACTAAAAAATTGAAAACAATATAAACTTTTCAATATATTAATCCGCAACTTTTCAGTATAAATAACTTTAACTGTTAAGTGAGTGCACCGTACATCAGTTGCATATTAGATTTCCCCATATTTATTTAGTTAGAAAGTAGTTTCTATGTCCCAACTAAAATTTCACCACTTTTCTTTTTGGGTCGTTTCATAATAAAATTTGTATTCTAAAAAAGGCAACCAATCACACTCACAAAAGTTAATAAAATATTTTTTATTCAATACTCTAACATACAATCTCATATTTTTTTTTAAATATACGTGTCACTTAAACTATGAAATATATTCTGAAACGGAAGGAGTATTATATACACCCGTATGAATCGTACACTAACACTATTTTAATAATTTTGTCTCAAAATTATTTTCATATGTAAAATATCACACATATTAAAAAATTAAAATTTAGTATGACAGTTGAATAAAAAAAATATTGAATTAATAATTGTGAGATTATTTTGTGCATAAATAATATTAAAATAATAAAAAAAAGTGTGAAAATAACCTTAAAGTAGACGAGTACTAAGTCACTCCATCCAATTTGCTTAAACTTGCTTTTCATTTTAATATATCTAAAAATTAATTAGTCTTCTTTTTTGAATAAAAAAAATATTTATACTATCAATTTATAATTCACTTTAATTTTATAACCAATAAGACTAAGTAAAATTAGATGAAAGAATGTATTATTTTTTATAAATTATAAATAATAATAATTCTGGAAGAATGTATTATTTTTTTTATAATTTATAAATAATAATGATTCTAAAAAAGTATATTATTTTTATTCTCTTTATTAATTTTATCGTCACTAGTTAGAAGTTACTTCATCAAGTCACTTAGATAATCTAAATTTACAAGTTGTACGAATTTAAAAAAAATATCAAATTCAACCTGAACCCGCAAATTTTTTTAGAAATGAATATTTTTAGGGTGCGTTTGGTAGGTGAGATAAGAGTGAGATAAGAGCTTTTTTTCAATGGTTTGTAACTGCTTTGGTATAATGTATTAGAAATTTCCGACCCGTGAACAGTAACGGGTCGGAACTTCTTCTACCATTTCTTCTACACATTTTCACTGTTGAGTATGTACTATGAATCTCATCTCATAGGTGTTATTACATATATTTTCGTAACAGTAACTCGTATAAGAAATTTCTCTAAGATTTTTTTGCTCAATATTAACACATATATTTCCTACCAAACACTAATAAAAAAATTAGATCAATAAAAATAAATATTAAATTATACTCCCTCCGTCCCTAACCAATTTGCACACTTTCTATTTCGGGTTGTCCCAGATCAATTTGCACACTACTTAAAAGGGTAATATTTATTTGCGTGTACACTCACAAAATTTTCCACACATTTACCTATATGCCACTACTTTATTTAAAAAATACATTTTTCTTAAACCGTATGTCATCCCAAGGGTGCAAATTCCTCTGGGACGGAGGGAATACCAACTACACCCTACCAAATAAGAATACAAAAATAATCTATTTTTAAATATTTACTACCAAACACTAAGATTTAATACAAATCTCACACTTAATAATTGAAATTTCATCACTACGTACTAATTTCCTACACACTATCAAACGAGCCTTATTGTAAAAAAATTTATACAAGTTTTCGGTCACTAAGAAATCCAATTAAGATCTCAAACAATTCAACTGATAAAATATGAATCACAACATCCGGAAAAGTACAATAAATTTAACAAAGCTTAATACTCAAAGAAGAAATTGTATATTAATACATCCGAAAGCAATCAATCTCGATAACTAATTGAACTTAACAAAATATGACCAAAATAATCAACTAGTCATTTACGACTGATGCGTGTAACCTCCTCCACAAAATCTTCCATGTTCTTATAAGACGAACCACCCTCCGCCACAGCCTCCGCCGCCGCCTTCTTCCACTTCAACGCGTTTTCCTGCAACTCCTCCGCCACTTTGCCGGAAGTCGCCGCCTTCAAAATTGCGGCTACCTCGTCTTTAGGAACAACCCTGCCCTCGGCCTCACCCCTGCACATCCTGATCCCAACCTTCCACACATCAACCAAGAACTTAGCATTCGTCACCTGATCCCCCCACTGTGGGAACGCCACCACCGGCACGCCGCTCGCCAGCGCCTCCATCGTCGAGTTCCACCCACAGTGGGTCACGAAGCAGGCCGTGGAGGGGTGGGCCAGCACATCGTCCTGTGGGCTCCACTGCACTACCTTCCCTCTGTCGCCCACTCTCTCCACAAATCCCTCCGGCAAAACGTGCGGCTTCCAGTTCTTCTCCTTGGGCGGCGGCCGCAGAACCCACAGAAACGGCACGTCCGACTCCGCCAGGCAGCTGGCGATCTCATCGACCTGCTCCTGCAGCAGATTCACCACGCTGCCGAACGAAATATACACCACCGTCCGCGGCGGCTTCGAGTCGAGCCACTGGATGCAGTCCTCCGCCGCGTAGAAATCGACCCGAATTGCTCTGGATTTGGAGTCGATTTCGTCGGTTTTTTTCCGCAAATCTTTGAACACGGGGCCTATGGTCTTGATGGGCAGACCAATTTTAGACATGTACTCGACGACCGGAAGCTCCAGCTCTCGGAAAGTGTCCATTAAAATGCACAAGGGCTTAGACAAATTACGAAACTGGTCCAAAACGGCATCCCTTAAGAACCCGTAGGGAGTGCTGGGATGCAAGTAGCTAGGGAATTCATCGTGCTTAAACAGGGGCAGACTGGGCAATTTAACTTCCATCTCCGGCTCCTCCTGTGTAGGAAAAGGCGCGAGCTTATTGTAGTAGTGATAATAAGAGGAGAAACAGGCAGAGGACTGAATCCAGAGCATAGCACTCGGGATGCCCAGGATCTCCGCGACATCAATAACCCATGGGATAAACGGGTTATTGATGAGGCAGGAAACGGGGCGACCCGCTTCGGCGTGTTTCCGGATCATTTCGGGGAGTTTCTGTCGACCGGTGAGCTCCAGCTGGACCAGGTAGGCGCTCAGGTCGTCGCGGTTCGGGTTGTTGAAGTCCCAACCGTCGTCGAAGAACTCGAACCGGATCGAACCGGTGCCGCAGGGGATGGGCTCATCGTCGGTGATGGCGTTGGCTTTACGGATGCTGGCGCCAGCGGCTTCTGGGGCGCAGAAAGTGACGAAAAGGCCGAAGTTGGCGAGGCGGCGGCCGAGGCGGAGGAGCGGGTTGACGTGGCCTTGACCGGGGAAGGAGACCAGGAAAAGATGAAGATTAATGTTTTGTGGATTGCTGCCATTCAACACATCACCTGCTGAACTAACCATTTTACTTGTAGGTTTTTTCTATTGGTGTGTGGTTTGGTTCCAGTCCTGGAATTGAATATATATAGGGATGGCTATTAAAAGGCAGTTATATGAACATTAAATTCGGTTGCAATTTTTTAATATTTTTTTTATATACCAATGAGAATAAATTCAATGCGAGTAGCATCGCCCTAGTTACTCCGGAAATTTGTGAGAGCTGGGTGATTTTAAAGTGGGTTTGCCCTTCCTTTTTACAACGTCGGACGGATAAAATTTGGGTTATAATTTATTTTGAATTACCTATCAAATAATGTAGTAGGATTAGAATAAAAGCTGTAATATTGATTTTATATTGTCTACCAAGTATGACCTTCATTTTTATTCTACATTCCATTAGTGGGCCCTGTAACGTTTGGTCCTGCTGATTGTTTAACATTTCTAGTACATC
>JAPKLY010000006.1:2537757-2560358 GCA_026898435.1 Prunella vulgaris | reverse complement strand
CCCTGTAACGTTTGGTCCTGCTGATTGTTTAACATTTCTAGTACATCGGTCGAGTTTTTATAAAGTGTAGTCCGTATTGTTATTAAGAGAAAATGGCAAGCCAAACATCGCCCAAACAAACGAGGCCTTATATCTGATAAAAATTAATCTATTGCTAATTAATTATCCGCATGCATGTCTTACGCAAAACAATCATCCACGACGACCAAATGTATTCATAGTGATTTGATGAGCCAAATAAATTTAACTATTACCATATCAACGGAGAGTATTTAACTAATTAGGTGGACTAGTTCACCTGGGTGGCATGGGTTTGTTTTCCTTTGAGAACGAATTAAGGAAAAATGAGGAGTGGGGTTAAAAAAAAAACGGAGAGTATTTAACTAAGCTTTAAAAAAAAAACTAAGCAATAAGTTAAGTATTTAATAAATTATTTTAAAATTTTATAAAATATTATTTTTAGAAGTAGGAGAGAGGTGGTGAGAAAAATAAATTGAGATATCCCAATTTTTTTTTTTCAGTTTATAATTTATAAGAAGTTTATTTTAAAATCTTATAAATTGTGAAATATCTTTTTTTTTTCAAGGGAAAATTAAAAAATAGTTCTTAAAATTGGCAAAAATTACAAATTGGTTCTGTGCAGTAAAAAAATTACATTTCTGTGCAGATATTGTGAATCAATTTGTAAATATAATTACTTTTTTTAAGCAATATTTAAGTCACCTTTTTTTCAAATACTTTCAAACACTTTGAGTAAGCTTATAAGCTCAATTAAACACCCGTTAGTCGAAATTTGAAATTATTAATTATTTAATTTCGTCAGCTCTTAACCTAAATTAATAACTATTTTTTTTTCATTTTTCTCTGGCTATAAAATTGTTGGAAGTTGGAACTTGGTGTTGGAAATTGACTAATTTCTTTTGGTATATTCACGGGTGTTTATGTTTATGTGTCTTCTTTCACAATTTTTTTTTAATTTTCATTCAACACAGAGATTGCATCTTTAAGATTACAAGTTTCTCAATTGCAGGAGTTTATGGCAGAAGGTTTCACCTCCAAAGAGACAACGTCAACTGCAAAATTCTGCTGCATTGGGTGTAGGAATAGGGTGGGTTTTGTTGAATGAAAATAATGAGGGTAAATTTATATAACAAGGACAATTTAGATATTTTATTATAGGATTAAATTATATAAAAAATTAAGTAAGTGTAATTCCATCTTACACGTGTTTATCCTTATATGTGGATGAGTTTTCATTTTGACTTTTTAGGTGTGTTTTGTTTAACTAACAAAATAATTAATTCCGCTAAATACATGATTATTCCTGTTAAAACATATGTTTTGACAGGAATAATCATGTATGTGGCAGAATTATTATTTATCCATTAAACAAAATACATTCTTTAGTATTTATTTATAAAGATTCATTTAACCTTATAGAGGATTCTCAAAATTTTCAAATGTAAACAATATCTACACAAATTTTTAATTCGTACAACATTCTATACAAGTGTTTGTTGCAGTAGTCAACATGGGTTTGGTCATGGGTGCATCAAAATAGTATAGTAATATCAATATTTAAAGAAGAGCCAGGCAATATTAAGAAATTGGCCTGTAACAGTATTATCCTGCATATGTATAGGTATCAATAATAAGCAGTCGAAATGACACTTACGGAAATAATATTAAACCAGCAGAGGGACTAAAAAGGACAATTTAAACAAATATCACAGTAGCATTATCTCTTGACTCAAAATCCGAGGGTTTGTAATAATTCATCTCTACAATCATAGACTCAAAAGGCAACTTTATCATATGCTAGAGACCAATAATTTTAATTTCTACACCATTAAGTTGGCAACCACTAATTTCTACATTATATTTTTATATACTCTCTTTATTTAAAATTTTACTTATATATATATATATATATTATTTAGTAAATAATATATATTATATAGGCAAGAAAAAATGTATGAATTCGAATTCATGATAAATTCGATTTTAACAATTATCACTGTTATGTACACACTATCACTATTTTATATATTTACTATCACTTTATGCATAATATTATTTTTTTTAAAAATCAAGCATATATTTATAACAGTGATAGTATATATAAATAACAGTGATATGAATTAATGTGAACTTAGGTCATAAGAGACGTACTTTATTAAATAATACTACAATGTAATGCACAATTTTTTTAAAAATCAACTAAATATGTATTCACATAATATATTTTAGAAAAATTATTAATAATTTGATCAACATAGGAATAAAAGTACGGCCATTTTTCATCGATTTTTTAAAAATTTCACTATGTTGGAAAAAAAATCGAAAAAGTAAAAAAGTTTAGAATATTTTTTTGAAAATAAAGATAATGTGTTACTCCAAATAGTATTTCTCAAATTGGCTTAGTGATAATAACCTGGGCCTTACATATATATGTTTTGTCGAAAACACTTAATTATCGGACCTAATGGTGTGATATGAAAACTATATCAAGGGATTGAATCTTGTATCCATAGGACCATAGCAACAAGAGAGTGAACTCTTGCACCATCTTTATTATTAAAAAAAAAAAAACTACTTTGAAATGTCATGATAAAATATGTATCAATTTTTTACACAAATATTTTTTTATTATATAAGAGTAGATTATGATTTATGTGGCAGAGATTATATTTCAACTCGAGAAGACTCACTTGGTCTCTGAGATGAGCTCACTTGTATCAGCGAGACTGGCCAAATCCCAGAAAATTAAAGCATTATGCATGATTATATATATTTACTGAATTTGGTCAAACACAAACATCATCAATCATATATGAAATTTTCTTTTTCTTTTGGGAAAATATTTATGAGAAAATTGATTAATTTCATAACCTGGTACGTAGTTTAGGCAAATAAGGATGCCATTTATTAAAGAAAAAGAAAAATGGGGATCCACAACACAGCTCAAAGAAGGCAAAAGTCATCCCAAAATAAGAGTCGAAAGTGGCTATAGAAATAAAAGGCCCAATTAGCCCAAAACTACTTCTAGGCCCACGTTATTAACACTTATCATTTTGAGAAATACACTACCTTTAATATGTTTGACATTTTTTTTGAAATATTTACAAATTTTTGAATAAATTTTCATTTTTACACTACGTTTGAATTTTTTTTCGAAAAAATAAAAAAAATTCGAAAAAAATCGCCGAACAAAGGGTAATGTATTTCCCAAAAAGATAGTGTATTAATTTGGCTAGTGTATTTACCAAAAAGGGTAGTGCGTATAACCTGGGCCCTACTTCTAAACAACATGGCTCAAGAGAATTTACAATACAAAGTAGGCCCAATAACGTAAAAATCAAAGCACTACAGTAGCTGAAACCCAACACTAACTGGCCCACCATATTTAAACTGCAGAAACCCGGCCCAAAAACGTTACTTTTGGGTTAAAACTAAATTCTCAATTTTCGAATATATATATTATCAAATTCTCCACGATCAAACCGATGTTAATTAAATTTCCAAGATTTTTCGTTTCGACAAAACTTGTATCAACATGAGTTAATGATGAATTTGGTATTATTAATTATTATTGTTATGTGTATATATTATGAATAATATATATGTTCATTATCACTGTTTATATATACTATTATTACAATCACTTTTAGATATTCAAGTATATTCTTATAATAGTGATATACATAATATTTATACGACTTTACAATGGATTATGAGTAATTTTCTTGTGCATCAGGTGCATTATGCAACTTAAGTGTATTTTTAAAAAAATACACTATTTATTACTGAAAAATTATACAAATTATAATCGAAAAGTTACATCATTAAAAATACTCTTTTCAGTAATAACATGTGTTACTTTTTAATAATATTTTATGTAACTTTTTAAATGAACATGAGTTGTACGGTGCACTGGTTACGTACAAGACTAAGGTATGAATTATAATATATAAAATCTAATTATAAACAAAATAAATAAATAAATCTCACTTCACACTTGATAGAGAAGCGGGACTAGTTAAATCTCGCGCGAATCAATTCAGTATTTATTTAATTAACTACTTCGTATCACTTTTCATTATTTAATTATTATGTTAAATACTCGGAAAAAAATAATAAAGTGTTGTGATTATCTCTTGATTGATTATACATGGCTCTACATCGTGTTTAATTGAGAAAATTCAGGGTATATTTAGTTTCGCCCAATTGGAAGGCCCAACTAAATTAGGAATTACACTATGACCAGGATATTTCCACCTTTTTTTGAGTACTTCACCCCACTTTTATTCTTCATTTTGGAAATAAGTTTTAAAAGATAAAAATATCTTTTAAATATATTTCACAACTAAAAACGATCAGTTCACCCCCCTCCTTCAAAACCTAGATTTGAATGATTGTCACTCCACAATTCTTTAACCATATTTTATCGAACAAAAAGGTTATAATTTTTTTTTATTTCACAACATGATTTTAATACAAGATCATAATAGTTCTTCATATGCACATTAATGATTTTTACGTACATTTTTCAAATCTATTTTTAAAAAAAATTCGAACATATTTGTTCCACACAGGTTGGTGGAATAAATGCAAAATGTTCGGAAAAAATTCCGAACATTTGTAATTTGTTCGAAAAAAAATTCCAAACATTTGTACTTTGTTCAGAAATTTTTTCAAACATTTTGCATTTGTTCGAAAAAAATTTAAAAACTTTTGTTCGAAATTTTTGATGGAACAAATGCAAAATGTTTGAAAAAAATTTCCGAACAAAGTACAAATGTTCGAATTTTTTTTTTTAACATTTTGCATTTGTTCCACCAACCAGTGTCGAACAAATGCCTCCAGTGATTTTTTTGCGTTTTTCGTTCCGTTTTGTCCGACGAAATTTTGCAAACGATTTCCAATGCCAATATTTGTAATTGTGACAACAAAAATTCATTCAAAACATACAAAATCATTCAAAACCTTTCAATATATAAAACTAGTTTAAACCCTAAAATTAATAATTTGTTAAATATATTCATCATAAATTCTATGGTGGTGGTGGTGGTGGTCCGTAAAAATTACAGTGGTGGTGGTGCCGGAGGTCAGCGATGGGCATCGTCGGAAGAAGGTATCATATATTTTTTCTTCTTGTTTTTGAATGTGGGGTGAACTTACAAAACAATGAAAGAGGTTAAATTGAAAAAATTAAGGGTGGTGAACTGAAATTTTTTGGTGGTGAATTGAAGAGTGGGGTGAACTATGCAATAATTGGGGGGAAAATATCCGCTTCCTTACACTATAAGGGTTTTCATTAAGGCCCATCTTATTCGCATTAGCTTTTTTCACTGTCCGGATGAATACACTATCTTTTTAGAAAATACACTATCATTTATTTGGCAATTTTTTTAAAAATATTTTTATTTTTTGGGTATTTTTTTTCGAACCTAATGTAAAACAAAATCTTATTCGAAAATTTTCGCCGAAAATTTGTAAAAATTTCGAAAAAAAATATCGAACATATTCAAGGTCGTGTATTTTTTAAAATGGCTAATGTGAATAACCTGGTCCTTCATTAATAAAATGTGTCATTTTATTAAAGCCCATTTCACTTTTTTTCTTTTTCTTTTTTGTCTACGGTTTGATGATGACGGGCTTGTTCTCCCTCTCTTTGATCGACTTCCAGAACCAGTTTTTGGCAATGGTTGTCACGGCAGTTCCTACTTCACATGTTAGCAAATTGGGCTTCAATTATTTGGACCTTGACCGGATGAATAATGTACAAGATTTCAGCCCAATTCTTTTGTATTACTTTAATTTTCATACTAATTAATTACCCCCCCCCCCCCCCAAGAAATGAAGAAGAATCCCTACAACAAAAATGAATATTTTTCTACAAGAATAATCAATAATATAAACAACTTACTAATATCTCAAAAATAATTTAATAATATTTCAAGAATAATTCACTAATATCCAAAAAATAAGTTAGTAATACCAAAAAATAATTAAGTAATACACCAAAAATAAGGGTATGATACCCTAGAAATAAGACTAAGGAATACTAGAAAAATAAGTAAGCTACCAAAAAATATACAATTGAGTACGTAATACACCAAAAATAAGGGTATGATACCCTAGAAATAAGACTAAGTAATACTAGAAAAATAAGTAAGCTACCAAAAAATATACAGTTGAGTACGTAATGTTATATTTTAAAAAATCAAAAATTGAAAAAAAAATTAAATCCAAAATATACAAGTGCACCTTAGAATTTGTCGTGCTTTTATTAGTTGAGGTGGGCTCAAATTCAAATAAAATGGTTCGGCTTACTGAAATAAGTTTGAGTAGCAACTAAAGAGCGTGTATACTCGAAGATAAAATTTTGATAAGTCTATTATTAGAATGTTTCTTTCACGAAAATGTTTAATTTCTGAGTTTCATTAAACACTTAATGAGATATATTTATTTTTAATACTGACAATATATATACATAACAGTGATTATACATATACTTATGACAATTAACTCGAATTCGTATAAAAATTTATAATATTTTATTCCATAAATAAAAGGGAATGTAACCCAAGTCCCATAAAGATTGCTAATACACAATTTCAAAATTCTGAGATTTTTCATTTTTATTCTTTCATGAACAATGCACACTCCATGTATTCAGTAAAGTAAAATGCAACAATAAGATGAAATGAGAAATAAGGTAATGTTTGTCTTGAAATTTAAGTGTGCGGATCAAGTCAATATTTTAGAATTTAGAGATTTTGAGTAAAATATGAATAGTAAATATATGTGTTTATTTTGAGATTTGAACAGGATGAGATTTAAATTTATGTCAAATCAATATTAAGTTTTATAATTATTTTTAGAATAAGTTTTATAGATATATGTGAGTGTTGATTGAATATGAGATTTAAAAAAAAAAAATTTACATTTCAAACTTGTAGCGATGGAGAGCGCAAAGTCCTATGTTCATTGGTGTTAAATCCAAAACAAACACTGCCAAGATTTGCCTCATGTAAATTTTTTGGGAAAATGATTTTTTAAGTCCTTTATCTTTCACTAATTGTATTTTTGGTCCTCTTAACTATACTATTATAGAAATAGTCCTTTAACTTACCAAAAACTGTTTTTTTCGTCCTCTTAACTATACCTTTTTAGAAATAGTTATTTAACTTACCAAATTTTTTTTTTCATCCTCTTACCTGGTTGAAATGAATTTTTTATTTATTTTTAATAACACACACACGTGGCCCCAGTTTGGGTGGGAAGAAACGCGCGCTCAATACTGAAAAATCCCCAAATTATATCTAACCCTAAATCTCATTACCTTCAACATCATGTGCATTGAGATATAATTTGGGGATTTTTCAGTGTTTAGCGTGCGTTTCTTCCCTCCCAAACTGCGGCCACGTGTGCATGTGTTATTAAAAATAAAAAAACTCCACTTCAACCAGATAAGAGGACGAAAAAAACAATTTTTGATAAGTTAAAGGACTATTTCTAAAAAGATATAGTTAAGAAGACGAAAAAAACAATTTTTGATAAGTTAAAGGACTATTTTTAAAAAGGTATAGTTAAGAGAATGAAAAACATAATAGGTGAAAGATAAAGGACTAAAAAAATTTATTTTCCCAAATTTTTATCTACTTAAGTTGATTCCTTATAAATTTAGTCTAATTAGTTGCAGAAACTTCATTTGAAAGTTTTGCAATTAGTACAGTAAAATTGTGACTCAAATGTATGAAACTCTAACTATTTCAATTATATCACTTCTTAATTTTGCAACTAATACTAATTAATTTTTAAATATAATGGTATATTTTTATTAATCGAACTAATACTAATTAATTTTGAATATAATGGTATATTTTAATAAATCGGGCCAAAAACATTGGAATAGTCAGCAACCCGTTTCATAATAGTTACATGAAATATGTAGTTATACAAGCAAGAATTCCCTAATAATTTAAATAAAATAATTGAGTCTCTGTATTCTTGAGTAGTCCCAACATATTTAAATCATTAATATCATATATAGGTGTGTGTACATTTCAGTCTTTCTAATTGTCGCAATAATGGATTAAAGGGTACCCTACCCTCACCAACTCATAATCACTTTCTGCTATTTAGCAAAATTTTTTTTTTTTGATCGGTTGCTATTTAGCAATTTCTTAGCCATCCTTCTATTTTTTTTTTTTTGAAAGAGCCATCCTTCTATTTATTTATTTATATTTTTGAAAGGAGCCATCCTTCATTGCCTTATTATTGTTTTAGTTATAAACTTATAATTTTCCTTTTAATTTATGCTTGGTTATCTTGAAGGATATTATGGTGACCTGATTTAAATTTAACCCAAAAGAGCAAGTTCAAAAGGTAATTCGTTCACCATATGAAATTTTTGTTTATTAATACTATTACAATATTTATTGAATAATAAATAATTTGTAAGGTACAGTGGCAATTACTCAATGAATGAATGAATGTAATAATATTAATAATGTACATTCAATTTCAACATGGTGGAAAAATACGTATCTCAAATGATCATGTAACTTTATTCAAATTGAGATTTGATCATTTAGCTTTTTAATTTGCAATTACGGTCCTTTTATTTTTAGAAAAAAAAAATTACAATTTTTTTTTTTTTCTAAAAAAACAAGGGCTCCTATAATTTACATATTTTCTAGTTGGCAATGCTTAATAAAGTTCATGTCACACTCCATTTGAATTAAATAGGCTGAAAATGAACTCTCACGTAAACCTTATTCATTTAATATTTCAAACACTACACGAGCATATGTAAATTCTAGGTTATTTTTTTTTTACCGGAATGATATTTTTTGATAATAAAATGGCCATAGCTAAAAAATTAAAAAGAAGAAAAATTAAATTTAAACTCATACAAAATTATAGAACTATTTGTGATAATTTTTCCCAAACGGTTAACATTTCACATGAGATTTTGTGATATGGAAAATAAATTGGAGGTGGATCATTGGTCCAACCAAACCAGCCATTACGTTTTGGGTTGGTTAATTGGATCCACTCTATTTTCTAAATAATTATATATATATATATATTTACTTTATCCCCAATTTTTTTATTTCTATATTGTAATAAAATAAATTTATTTTCCTCTAAAATAACAAACGACTCCTTAAAAAATTACTCTCTCTATATATGTTAGTTTTCATAGAAAATAGTGCACACAAATTTTTTTTTTTAAAATTGAATATGTGGATGAGTATAAAGTTATAAAATATAAAAGAAATTATTAATTTTTGGGAATATAAATTTTTTTAAGGTGTGATAAAAGAATTGAAATATCCTAAAATATAAAAGTACAAAAATTATTTTCAAACGGAGAGAGGAGTTTCCAATACTATTAAAATCACATGTTAAGAAAAAATTATTGAATTTTCTTGTTAAGATTGAAACAAAATCCTATCTCCATATCAACCGCTCCTAACATAGAGAATACAAAAAAGAAACAAAAAATATTTATAAGAATCTTTTTAAGCAAGCAAACAGATAACCATCATTACATAACTATAGGAAATTTATATTTAACCAACTCTTCTTTTCCTACATATTTCAGAAACTTTTAGGAGTACGGTCATGATTTAAAAGTTCACGGTTACACACTGTTTATTGAACCCAAGAATTAAAATCCTTTATTTAATCACAAATACAATAATTAGAGGGCGCTCGGTAAAAAAATTCTTCAATAATAATGGAAATAAGACATACACATAGTAATCATTATATAGAACAAGAATAAATGAGGTATATAACATTATTTTTTCTCCTAAATAAAATAATCATTACCCTCATTTGATTACCTACATCTCACCTTATAATCATCCTCCTCAATCAATTCCTCATACCACAATCAACAACATTCTTTTTTTTTTATCAACTTTTCTTAAATTGGAGCAAAATATTAATGATGTAATCACCATAAATATAAACTTTCATTCAACATATGTAAAACTAAATGAGAAAAATTTCATTTCTATTATTATTGAAGAATTTGAAACAAGTGTCTTCAAGAAAATTGGTGTGCATTTTTTTAACCTCTAATTTTGATTCTTCCAAAGAAACTAGAAAAATTAATCCACGTCATGGGAAAAGAGTCAAAGGAGATTAGTTAGAAACTGGATTGTGGGGACATGTCGCTTTGCTTCAAAGACTGTAATAAGCCTGAAAGGCTGAAACAACAATGTGGGTCCCAATTTTATAATGATGCACAACCATTGGAAAGCTCACGTCTTGCTGACGTTGCAATTTCACCGGTCGCCTGACGTTGCAATTTCACCGGTCGCCTACTCTTTATTGATTTATTTATTTCATTTTATTTTCTTAATCCTTCGCCACCAAATTTAAGAACATTGTGAAATTTAAGAAAGCTTTCCACCAAATTGTGTAGACTGTAAACAACTAGGGGTGTTAAGAAAAAAATCGAATCCCCTGTTTTTTGTGGTTTGAAATCGAGAATTCGACGGTTCAGAACTGTCAAACTAAATCGAGACTATTATATAGACTGTTTGATTTCAGTTTCATATTTTGAAAAATCGCCGATTACAATTTAACTGGCGCTTTCGGTTAAAGTCGGGCAAATCACTAGTTATGACCTGTTTTTCCTTTTTGCTTTTAATTTAAATTTGAAAATTTGATCCGACGGTGATAATTTGATGTCAGTTACGGATAAAGGGAGCGTATATTTGAACCGATAGTTTTAGCCGTTAATTTTTTTAAATTTATCAATAAATAGGAGATTTGATCACTCATCTTTTCCCACACCAAGTGACTAGACTATCACTCATCTTTTCTCAATCTCTCAAATCTACCAAGCTCTCATAACTCACAAGTGGAAAATTCTTAAATTTATTTATATTGATATAAGTATTATTTATATATTTTTCTTAAATTACTACTAGTATTAGTTACATGTAAGTAATTATTATCACTCTCTCAAATTAGTCACTCTTATTACTCTTAATCTACTTCTACCATTTCTAATACTACTCTTCTTATCTCAAATTAGTCACCTTTCTTACTCTCCCAAATTTTTAATTATTTATATACTTCTAGACTTTTATCACTTCTACTACTCTTACTCTCTTAAAAAAACTCCCAAAAAATGGCAAATCAATTCTCGAGGAGCAAAGACAAAGACAAAGCCACCGATACAAGTTATACCCCCTCAACACCACCACCACCACCTCATAAAAAACCACAAACATAGAATTTAGAAGATCCTATTGAAGATGCACTTGATCCCGATTATAAAGATATCTTATATAGCGATGATGACGTGCAAGAGAGTCATCTCCATCACCACGACATCCTACACAAGAAAGTAAAAGTAATGATCCAAGTGATGCAACAACAACACCATCACAATCCTCAATACCAAAGGTCTTAAAATTCCATATTTTTATGCATCACTTTAGAAAGGTGATCGATGAGCATGATGCTCAAAGGGCTTTGACTTATTGTAATTATTGTGATGCGATTTATAAATTTACAAAAGGAGGAGGATATGGAACATTGTGTTGGAAGTTGTGTTTTGATTAAATTAATTAAGAGTTAATTAATTTTGTTTTGGGAAATCAAACACGACATATTTGTTCTACTCGCGGAGTAGATGACGATAGCATATTAGAAGTCTCAAAACCGAATTTCGGTGAGTGAGAAATCGTCAAATAAAAATAGAGGGAAAAACCTTGAAAGTGGGAATGGGTGCAATCAAGTGGGTCTTGCTTGTCCCACATAGGAATTCATGAAGGAATCCATAATAGATATATGTAGCAACATGAGATGGCCTCTTAAATAAAGTGCTTGGAGACTCTCTCCTATGCACCACACGCGCGCGCGCCGCCGCCGCCCGCCCGGCTCGGGCTCGGGTTCTTGGTTCTTAGGCTTTGGGTGGGCTTTGGGAGCCCATCTAATTTTTTGGAGACCAAAAATCATTTTTTGGGCCATTAATTTTGTGCAATTAATTGAGGCCCAAATATTTGAGCCCATCCGAATTAAGTCTTAAAAGGTTCGTGTTGCTCAAGTTATCCAGATTTAAAATTTGAATTAAATATTTGAGAATATAGAAGATATATTCACTAATCAGATTTTAATAGATTTTATTCCGGATTTTGCCCACGTTTTTCTCAACCCCTACATCAGTACGTGCCTATAAATAGATCATTTGCTTCCTCTATTTTTTCATTCACTCAGAAACCCTAGCCTACGAAAATTTCTCTCCTCTCCAGTATACTTCGTCTCTCTCATCTCAACTTTGATTCAGTTCGTTGAAACGTTTATATCAAGGGTGCTCCTGATATCTACGTGCAAAACTGTTTTACCTTTGGGGACGATACGCACTCCTGTGAGCACTAGCCAGGGCGTATTTCGTCTTGCGGGAAAAGGAGTTTCCTTAACTTGGTTTATTGTCTATCTTTCTGGTCTTTCGATATCTAGCAGTATCGTATATTATAACAATCGCAAGATAAAATAATATCTACACGTACCTTCACGATTACTGCTATGTCGACTCACTCAGGAAATGATGTTGATGTGTCCATGACACCTGTCAACGTTGGTGCTGATGACAGTACTAATGTTGAAAACGGTAATCAGGCTCCTACTGTTGTGACTACGAGTCATCAGCCTGATATCTCGGCATCTCTTGATGCACTCCTTGGTACGAAACCGTACAACCGAATTCATCTGGAATTCCATTCAATATGAATGCTCCTGGAAACCCTTTTGTAGGGAATTCATCTGGAAATCCGTTTGCAAATCCCGCTACACAACAGTTTTGGGATTTTCATGATAACTCCTTCAACGGAAATTCATTTCTAGGAACGTCCAGTGCTAACCAGTTTGTGGGGAATCCTACAGCAAACTCTTTGGGGTTGACAAGTTTTCCAACCTCACAACCTGGAACCATAAGACCTGTTATGGTACATGGTGAAAAACTGGACAAATTTACTGGTACAGATTTCAAGAGATGGCAGAAGATGTTGTTCTATCTGACCACCCTCTCAATGGCGAAATACCTCAAGGAGGACAGTCCGCCTGTCCCTAATGATAATGCAGATCAGGCTACAAGAATTCTCTATGATGCTTGGACAAATGGAGATTACTTGTGCAGAAACTATGTGTTGGGTGGGTTGGCAGATCCACTTTACAACGTATATTGCGAACAACCCACATCCAAGTCCCTATGGAATACTTTGGAGAAAAAGTATAAGACCGAAGATGCTGGAACGAAGAAGTTCGTTGTTGCTTCGCTGTTTGACTTCAAAATGGAAGACAACAAGTCGGTTGTGGAACAAGTACAAAAGCTACAGGTGATTTTCCACAATATTGCTTCTGAAGGAATGGAACTTCCAGAACTCTTTCTGGTCGCAACTGTGATCGAGAAACTGCCACCTTCATGGAAGGACTTCAGAACTTATTTGAAACACAAGCGAAAGAAGATGAGCTTGGATGATGTTATTGTGAGGCTCCGGATCGAGGAAGATAACCGGAAAAGAGACGGAAAGGAATCAGCAACCTCTCTCGAAGCCAAGGCAAATCTTATAGAGAAGAATGGCCAGTCTAACAAGAGAAAATGACCTAATGAAAAAGGTGTTGCGGGGAAAAACTCTAATGCTAAGAAGAAGTTCAATGGAAACTGCTACAACTGTGGCAAACCAAATCATAGGGCTAGTGAGTGTCGTCTGCCTCGTAAAGACGACAAAGATCAGCCAAAACCAAAAGGGAAGGACACGGTGAATGTCGCTGAACAAAAGATCACAGATTTGGATATGTCTGCTGTGGTAACCGAAACCAACATGGTGGATAACAAGAATGAATGGTTTGTGGATACTGGTGCCACCTGCCATGTGTGCTCGGAGAAATCTGCATTCTCCACTTATTCTCCTACTGATGGGAGAAAATTATTCATGGGAAACACGTCATACTCTGATGTTGCTGGTGTTGGAACGATTGTGCTAAAGCTCACGTCGGGAAAGGAGCTTACTTTGAAGGATGTGCTGCATGTCCCGGACATCCAAAAGAACCTGATCTCAGGTTCACTGCTGATTAGTCACAATTTTAAAGTAGTTTTTGATTCTGACAAAGTTGTACTTAGTAAGTTTGGTGTCTTTCTAGGTAAAGGTTATCTTGAAAATGGACTATTCAAAATGTCTGTTATGGTTGTAAGTCGTAAAGGCGAAAACGTTATCAATAAAATTGCTTCTATTTCTGTTTATTCGGTTGAGTGCTCCTCTTTATGGCATCTTAGATTAGGGCATGTTAATTTAAATGCTATTAAGAGACTTAAAAATTTTGGTTTACTTGAAATCGAAAATGTTGACACATCCAGAAAATGTGAAATATGCGTAGAAGCAAAGATGACGAAGTTACGTTTCAAATTAGTTAAACGAAGTACTGTCCCTCTAGAATTAATTCATACTGATGTATGTGATTTGAAGTTTGTACAAACTAGAGGCGGAAAGAAGTTTTTCGTCACATTTATTGATGATTGTACTCGGTTTTGTTATGTTTATCTTTTGCGAAGTAAAGATGAAACCTTAGAAGCGTTTAAAAGGTACAAAAACGAAGTAGAGAATCAACTCAACACTCGAATTAAATCTATTCGTAGCGATAGAGGGGGAGAGTATGTTGCTCCGTTTGAACAACTATGTATTGATTCGGGAATCATACATCAAACTGCAGCTCCATATTCACCCCAGTCTAATGGTGTTGCAGAAAGAAAGAATCGAACACTAAAAGAGATGATGAATGCAATGCTAATCAGCTTGGGTTTACCACAAAATATGTGGGGTGAAGCTATTTTATCAGCTAACCACATATTAAATAAAATACCATCTAAGATTATGGAGGAAACTCCTTATGAATTATGGAAAAAGCGAAAACCGGCTTACAAATACCTCAAAGTGTGGGGGTGTTTGGCGAAAGTCGAAGTTCCAATTCCAAAACAAGTAAGAATAGGCCCAAAAACTGTGGATTTTATCTTTATAGGATACGCCCTAAATAGCAGTGCCTATCATTTTTTAATTCATAAATCAGACATACCGGCTATGACAGAAGGGACCACGATTGAATCAAGGAATGCTGCATTCTTTGAAAATGTTTTCCCGTGTAAAAACAAAGAACAAGGAAGTTCTAACAAAAGAATCCACGAGGATTCAAATTATACTGCTGGTCCTTCTAATTTTGAAGATGAAGAACCGAGACGCAGTAAAAGAGCTAGAATTGATAAGGCATATGGTCCAGATTTCATCACCTACGTAATTGAAGAAGAACCATTGTCTATCAAGGAAGCTATGTCAAGACCGGATGCTCCTCTTTGGAAGGAAGCTATAAATAACGAGTATGATTCAATACTACAAAATAATACATGGGAACTTGTAGACCTCCCCAAAGGTTGTAAGACCTTAGGATGTAAGTGGATCCTTAAAAGAAAATATAAATCGGATGGAACAGTTGAAAAATATAAAGCTCGTCTGGTTGCGAAAGGCTTTAAACAAAAGGAATGGTATGATTTCTTTGATACATACTCACCAGTTACTAGAATTACTTCCATTCGAGTACTCGTAGCGATTGCTGCTTTGCACAATCTCGAGATACACCAAATGGATGTAAAGACCACATTTCTTAATGGTGAGATAGATGCTGAAATTTACATGGATCAACCAGAAGGTTTCGTTGCACCCGGAAACGAGAACAAAGTGTGTAAACTCGTTCGGTCACTATATGCACTTAAACAAGCTCCTAAACAATGGCATTTAAAATTTGACAACACCATGTTGTCAAATGGGTTTCGTATCAATGAATGTGATAAGTGTGTATACGTAAGAAATGCACGAAATGGTTATGTTATTGTTTGTTTATATGTTGATGACATGCTCATCATGGGTAACAATCATAACCTCATTATTGATACGAAAAACATGTTGAAAAAGAATTTTGACATGAAAGATATGGGTCTAGCAGATGTAATTCTAGGAATTAAACTAGAAAGAATATCTGATGGAATTTCTTTAACACAATCTCACTTTGCGGAGAAAGTGTTAAGAAAATTTGATGCGTTCAATGATCCACCGGCTAGAACCCCTTTAGAACCAAATGTTCATTTGAAGAAAAATAGAGGAGAACCAGTCGCTCAATTAGAATATGCAAGAATCATAGGAAGCTTAATGTACATTACGAATTGTACTCGTCCTGATGTTGCATGCTAGGTAAATAAATTGAGTAGGTTCACGAGTAATCCAAGCCATGAGCATTGGAAAGCAATCAAAAGAGTCTTGAGATACTTAAAGTATACTCTAAATTTCGGACTTCATTTTACAAGACATCCTGCTGTACTTGAAGGTTACAGTGATGCAAATTGGATATCAGATTCCAAGGACTCCTTTTCCACAAGTGGATATGTGTTTACTATTGGAGGAGGAGCAGTTTCATGGAAGTCCACAAAATAAACGTGCATAGCCCGTTCCACAATGGAGTCAGAGTTCATTGCATTGGATTTGGCGGGTGAAGAGGCTGAATGGCTTCGTAATTTTCTGGAAGATATTCCTTGTTGGAATAAACCAGTGCCATCAATAATGATACATTGTGACTGTCAAGCTACTATTGGTAGAGCTTCGAACAGTATGTATAACAGAAAATCGAGACACATACTTCGTCAACACAATACCGTTAGACATTTGATCTCGACCGGTGTAATAACAATTGATTATATAAAATCAAGGGACAATTTGGCGGATCCGCTTACAAAAGTAATAAATCGAGATCAAATGAATAGGTTGATAGAAGGAATGGGTCTGAAATCCACAAGCTAAAACTAAAACAGTGGTAACCCAACCTTGCTGATTGGAGATCCCAAGAACTTGGTTCAATGGGAAAACTAAGCTGTTGAAGTTGTTGATAAAAACACTTGAAATCAATGACCATTCCTGGCAACCCAATGTCAAGTGTTCGGAAACCCGTGAGTTGTGGTGTAGGTTAAGTTTTCTAAACTTTTAATGATTCCTAAAGTCCAAAAGAGACTGAGTATAGCGAGATACTCGAAAGGAGATCACCTATATAAATGAGAAGTGAGGGCCGCTTCGACCAAGCATTTATGAAAACAAAGGACGTCCATGGCCAAAACGGACAAAAACGTGAGATCGAATCAGAGTCGGGGCTTCATTGTGTCTACATTATTGTCTAGACATACACGATGTTGGGTTAGTTCAAGGCATTGAGTCCACTAAACCGCCAGTATGTTCGATAGTGTCTGATTATGGAAAGTTCAAAGTCAAAAGTTACTTTTCAAATGCTATGGAGTTTCATTGAGTTGAGAGATTTTTTCAGCATCTGTTTAGACGCATTTCTCGCTCATGTGGGGGATTGTTGGAAGTTGTGTTTTGATTAAATTAATTAAGAGTTAATTAATTTTGTTTTGGGAAATCAAACATGACATATTTGTTCTACTCGCGGAGTAGATGACGATAGCATATTAGAAGTCTCAAAACCGAATTTCGGTGAGTGAGAAATCGTCAAATAAAAATAGAGGGAAAAACCTTGAAAGTGGGAATGGGTGCAATCAAGTGGGTCTTGCTTGTCCCACATAGGAATTCATGAAGGAATCCATAATAGATATATGTAGCAACATGAGATGGCCTCTTAAATAAAGTGCTTGGAGACTCTCTCCTATGCACCACACGCGCGCGCGCGCCGTCGCCGCCCGCCCGGCTCGGGCTCGGGTTCTTGGTTCTTGGGCTTTGGGTGGGCTTTGGGAGCCCATCTAATTTTTTGGAGTCCAAAAATTATTTTTTGGGCCATTAATTTTGTGCAATTAATTAAGGCCCAAATATTTGAGCCCATCCGAATTAAGTCTTAAGAGGTTCGTGTTGCTCAAGTTATCCAGATTTAAAATTTGAATTAAATATATGAGAATAAAGGAGATATATTCGCTAATCAGATTTTAATAGATTTTATTCCGGATTTGCCCACGTTTTTCTCAACCCCTACATCAGTACTTGCCTATAAATAGATCATTTGCTTCCTCTATTTTTTCATTCACTCAGAAACCCTTGCCTACGAAAATTTCTCTCCTCTCCAGTAAACTTCGTCTCTCTCATCTCAACTTTGATTCAGTTCGTCGAAATGTTTATATCAGGGGTGCTCCTGATATCTACGTGCAAAACCGTTTTACGTTTGGGGACGATACGCACTCCTGTGAGCACTAGCCAGGGCGTATTTCGTCTTGAGGGAAAAGGAGTTTCCTTGACTCGGTTTATTGTCTATCTTTATGGTCTTTCGATATCTAGCAGTATCGTATATTATAACACATTGCAAGAGCATATGAATAGGAAACATAAGGATCGGACTGGACTTCAAACCAAACACAACTACGAGAATTTATTGGGTCATCCGGTGGTGAAGTTCAAGATGAGGTACGTAATTTCACTTCTCTATTTCAATTTGAACAAAAAATACATTTTAGAAAATGCAAAGTTTTGTATGAAAATAATTCATTATGAATCAATTTTAAAATATAAAAAAAAAATTAATCAGAAGTATAAAAATTTTAGGACAATGATACTCCCTCCGTCCCATAATTGTTTTCACACTTTCATTTTATGTCCGTCCCACAATTGTTTTCACACCCTATAAATGAAAACTATTACTTTAACTTTATCCTCACAATCCAACTAATCTCATTGTTTTAATAATATAAGTTTACACAACACTCTATTTTTCTTAAAAATTGTGTTATCCCAAATGTGAAAATGCCTTTGAGACGGAAGGAGTATTATATTATAATTGTTGTAAATTTTATTGAGAGAGAGTAATATATATATATATATATATATATATATAAGAATTTAAATCCATCCCCATACTATTTCATCATGTAAGAATTTACACAATATATATACATATTTCATATATTAAATTTAATAAGAGAGAGAATAAAATTTTCATCTAATGAAAATTGATTAACAAAATACTCTGCAGAACAATTATTACACAAAAACTCTGGATTATAAATATTAAATACTCCTATCGTGTTTTGTAAATTTTTTCTCCGGGACGTCCCACAATAATTTGCAAAATTAGAAAAAAAAAATATGTTCATAAATTTCATTCTTATAATATTTACTATCTCCGTCCCGGAACTACTTTCATAGTAGTCCCGGGCACGTGAAACAAGAAAAAGTAAGTATGTGAGTGTAAAGTTAAATAATAAAATAAAAAAAAGTGTGTTTTGTTGACTTTTGTGAGTGAAAAAAGTTTCATTTTTAGGTGTGTGAAAGAAGAGTTGGGACGTCCAAATAAGGAAAGTGTGAAAGAAGTTTTGGGACGAAGGGAGTATATATTTACATAATATATCATTAATTTTTTTCTTTTTAAATCCACAATATATTAAGGCCTCACTTGGTTCATTAGATAAGTTAAGCTAAATTAAATTATATTATCTAATTTGATGTTTGATTTAATGGATAAAGACCCATGATTAATAAAAAGCCCAAAGTTAAAATTCAATTATCTTATGAATGATAGATAATATTATCTTACGGAAGTGGTATGCTAATAATCTATTATGTTTATCTTTACTAAAATACTCCTCTTACATTGGAAAGGAAAATCATAAGTCACTTTATTTTTGTTTATGATATAAAGGGTAAAATTATCAATTGTATATTTTCTTATTATTAATCTTACAATCTAAACATTCAGAATAAAATTATCTTACATTACTAATTATCTTAATCCATCAATCCAAATATACTATTTAACTTATAAATAATAATAATATTTAGATTATAATTTTTTCTAATCTATCTTGAATTATTTATTTTATCAATTAAACCAAATAAACCCCAAATTTATTTATTTCCTTTACATATACCTACATTGCTCGTTTGACTTTTTATAACTGGCAAGTAATAATTAATTCATTCGTATAGGAATTAACCAATAAATTTCTCTATCATAAATTCATAAATTTGTTCAATTATCGATCTTTATAACTGTCAAAATTGATGACAATAATCGATATAATATCCTTTAAAATATAATATTGAAAATAGAAGATGGTGACTCACCCATCCCCAACTCACCAACTCCCAATCCGCACTATGGGTTGGCGTTTGCTTGCTGACATGTCACATTGAATCACTTGTCCAAAATCCTGCGCTTGATTGCTATATATATGTGTGGTATTTGCAATTTGCAGCATTCTCCAAAGAATTCTCTCCGATAAAAATTGACACCAAATTATTTTTATATTTTCTTGAGAAAATATAAAAAGAAAAGAGCATTATGGGTAGCTTGGAAGTGGAGATGAAAATAGTGGGGTGGGCTGCAAGAGACCCTTCTGGTGTTCTCTCACCCTATTCCTACACTCTCAGGTATTTCAAGATTCTTACTTTTTTGGGGGTTCCTCTTTTCAATCCACCAAAAAATGTCACTTTATTTAAGAATATTGAGTTTTTGGTCTAAAATTCTTTATGGTTTGGTTGAACCAACAGAGAAACAGGGGCTGAAGATGTTTATTTGAAGGTTATATGTTGTGGGATCTGCCACACTGATATTCACCAGATCAAAAATGATCTCGGCATGTCCAATTATCCCATGGTTCCTGGGTAACTCTCTCTCTCTCTCTCTCTCTCTCTCTCTCTCTCTGCGTGTTTGTGTGTGTTGAATGTTGATCAGTATGATTTTATTGAAAGATGAGTTTGTGTTCTGATTTGGGCTATTCAATTTATGTTGTGTAACATAGTATATAATAACACATGATTAATCTTGCGTGTCATTTCAAGTTCAAGAATTGAAATTGACAGATCCAGTCGTTACAGGGCGAATTTTCTCTAATCCCGAGGACAAAATGACAATTTTATAAATAAAAGGCATAAATAAACGAAATTGAATCGATCGCCCACCCCCGTTGGCCGCTGCTGGTCCAATTGAAGAGTGAAGTAACAGCAATTTGGATTTTGATTGAATCAAATTGATCACATGTGTTATATTATTTGGCAGGCATGAGGTGGTTGGTGAGGTGGCTGAGGTCGGATCGGGCGTGACCAGATTCAGGGCGGGAGATGTCGTCGGAGTCGGATGCATAGTGGGATGCTGCCGGAACTGCCGCCCCTGCAACTCCGACATCGAGCAATACTGCAACAAGAAAATCTGGACCTACAACGACGTTTACACCGATGGCAAACCAACTCAAGGTGGATTCGCATCGGCCATGGTGGTTGATCAAAAGTAAGCACAAACACCATCTTATAAAATGGCCAAGAAAATGACTCGTCTGTACTTAAAACGGCGTTATGCAACAGGTTTGTGGTGAAGATTCCGGAGGGAATGGCGGTGGAGCAGGCGGCGCCGCTGCTGTGTGCGGGGGTGACAGTGTATAGTCCCCTGAAGCATTTCGGGCTGAAGCAGAGCGGGCTAAGAGGCGGTATCTTGGGGCTGGGAGGGGTGGGACACATGGGGGTGATAATAGCAAAAGCGATGGGGCATCATGTCACGGTGATCAGCTCGTCTGATAGGAAGAGAGACGAGGCGTTGCTGCACCTAGGCGCGGATGACTACGTGGTGGGCTCGGATGCTGCTGGAATGCAGGAGCTCGTGGACTCGCTCGACTATATAATCGACACCATACCCGTGTTCCATCCGTTGGAGCCGTATCTGGGCATGTTGAAGGTGGATGGCAAGCTGATATTGATGGGGGTGATCAACACCCCATTGCAATTTGTGACCCCAATGGTGATGCTGGGGAGGAAAAGCATCACGGGTAGCTTTATCGGGAGCATGAAGGAGACTGAAGAAATGCTGGAATTCTGCAAGGAAAAGGGGCTCACTTCCACCATTGAGACTGTGAAAATGGACTATATCAACACTGCGTTTGAGAGGCTCGAAAAGAACGATGTTCGTTACAGATTCGTCGTCGATGTTGCAGGAAGCAAACTCCAGCCTTGAGGGATATTTTACACAAAATATTTGTTCTTCATTCTTAAGGTATACTCTGTTTGAGAATCTTCCGTTGTTGTTGCTGGATTATTTCATCTATGGGTTTTACATTTGGTGTGATTTCTGATATATATCTATCTACACACATGTATTAAAACCAAGTTTAATATAAAGAAATCCAGTTGCACATTTAACATGAATATTACCATGAACTCTGGTTTGCTGATCTTGATTAATTGAGTGAACTAGTTGTACCGTATTATTAATTTTTAAGTAATAACACAGTGAAATAAAAAAAATATTATTTAGTAAATACTATAGAGAGGACTTTTTGGCATGAATAAACTTATATAAATTAATATGCAAATCTGAAATAAAGCACCTAACATTCAACCAGAAGGTGTTGATAAAGTGATGAATGATTGATTTCCAGTTTCCACCAACAAGATAAGGATTCATCACTCTTATTCAACTTTACCACGACTATTAACCTAAATGGTGGACCCACACCAGAACATCCCCATCTCTGCACTGAGGTGTTAGAAGAGCTTTTTCAATGTAATTGAGTAATTTAATATGTGCGCTATCAATTCAATAATTTC
>JAPKLY010000006.1:2519592-2537747 GCA_026898435.1 Prunella vulgaris | reverse complement strand
AAAATAATTATTCATATGTCTCACTATTACATTATATTTTATTGAACAAAAAAAAATACTATTAAAGGTTGGAGGGCCCCTCCTTTTTTTCCTTCTTGAAAAAAAATACTCTGTTTTTTTTATGTAATATTATCTCTTTCTCATTCAATTTTTACAATTTAAATTGACAAGTAGCATTCCGCATGGGACTTCTTACTTCCACCTCTTCGGGAAAGAATGAATCCTATATAAAACGATCTCATATATAAGAAGTGATGATACTTTTGAAATATTTTGTAATACTCAAATTTTAAAAGTGTAATAAAATTACAAAAATACCCTATGTGAAGGACACTTTAATATGTTAGTTTTAAAACATCTGATTTAGTCATTACAATGGAGCAGTTGAAACATAAAGAGGTGTCAACGATAAGTAATTGGATATGTAATCACTTTATAGGAAAGATTTCTTACCTCACGACATTTTCTAATAAAATCACCTCACCTAATATAAATTGATGGTTGCGTGTATATGTTGTCGTAACAGAGGGAAGCCTGTCCCAAAGAATATAGAGCCCCGTGCTACTTTTTAAAATAAGGCTTCAAATTGCAATAATATATTTTATAATTGTTGAAAAAAATATATATTTCAATATTTAAAAAATATAAAGTACAGATATATTTATAGATAAAATCTCATATCCTAACATAACTAACAAATTTTCTAATTTTTTGTGCTTTGAAATATTAAGAAGACGTTTCATGCGTATATATAACCAACATTAATTAGAAAAGAGAATATGTGCACGTATATTTAATATCTATATTAATTTTTTTTTTTTTGATTGGGCCTCTGAAATTTTGGGCCCGTGACATGTCACTGGATATACATGCTTGAAAGACTACCCTGCGTGAAAGGAATGAAGTAATACTTGAATTGTGCAAGTGTAGGACCCTAACGATATCCCATCATATTGAGATAGTGAAGATGGATTATATTAACATTGGCCAAACTTGATGATATATGCCAAATATATGTTTATTTAACATCAAAGGATGGAACATACATTTTTATCCTTGTTCGACTTGTCTTAATCTTGATGGTGTACTTTTCTTCTTGTTGAAAACAATGAGATGTGGCTTTTGTGAAAATCTTGATGGTTTTTTTTTTCTCTCATATGTCCCAAGTTTTTGGTCTACCAAGGAGTTGGTGGAGTCACTGGAAAGAGATCAATCATGATTTATGTACATCTTTCTTATTTATTTGTCCACAGAAAATTTATACATTTTATTATCACTCTCATAAATAATTATATTATTTATAAGTGGATCCCACTATATAATCGCAATATCCTTATTTTATCTTTTTTTTTAAAAAAAAACTTGTGTCCAACCAATGCCACATTCTTCAAAGGACAAAGAGAATGCAATTTTATTTACATTGATCAAGTAATATTTTCTTTAATGGAAACAGGTGATATAGTGAATAGTATTAATAAAATAAGTTACATAGTGAATAGCGTTAATATTATTCAGCATACAAACTTATACCTATATTTAAATGACTAATATTTTTCAGATAAAATTACACCACTTAAAAAGTAGGACTCGTGTATGTTTGGAATTAGGATTAGATACTTTGGTTGGTGCGATTTGGTTTATTAGTAAACGTGGGTGAATAAGCATATGCCATCTAATAAGATTGCAATATATATATATCAGGATCTGACAAAGGTAGGTAATCAAGATATTTAGGTTGTAAATTTAATCTATATTGCGATGCATTTTTAATTTACCAATTTTATACAGTGATCGATATTGAGTTTTGAGAAAGAAAGAAATAACAATACCTTGTGATGTAACGGTACATTAACTTTCCGTTTATATCTACATCACATGATGAGGAATAAAAGTCAAGCCAAGAAAAAGCATACCCGGGACCCCTCCCTCATCAACCATCCCACCCACATTCACATAATATCTTTAGAAAATAAAAATAAAAATAAAAATATAAATAGGGCTCACCAAGTCACGATTGAGCTCCCACTTTTAGGATCATTCACCATCAATTAATAAAACCATTTGACACTACAGACCTCAGGATTAGTTTGCACATTAGTTAAATAAATACTCCCTCCGTCCCACTATAAGTTGCTCGTGTTGTTATTTTCGTCTGTCCCACTATATGTTACTCATTGCTTTTTTTACCTTTATTGAAAACTACTATTCATTTTTTTATTATTATTTTCAATACTTTTTACATTATTTCCATTACTTTTTCACTTTTCTCCTTCACATCACTTATATTTTTTTACTTTTTCCATCACATCACTTATATTTTTTTCATTTTTTCCATCACATCACTTGTACTTTTTCACTTTTACCTTAATTCGTGTGCCCAAAAGGTACGAGCGACATATAGAGGGACGGAGAGAGTAATATTTATCTAACTTCATACTAAAATCTTCCTAAGATAGGTTCTCAAATCGTTACATAATTAAACAATCTTTTGATGTTTAAATCTGTATAGAATGAACAATCCAACATATTCAAAACTTTTGTACCAAGTAACCGTTTCAATTTTTGTTTCTATTATAATGAATGGAAAAAAATATTTACATAGTTCACTAATATAAATAACTACATCTACAGATAGAAGAGAAAAACTTGTATATTATGATCAAAACGTCCCCCCTTCCCCCAGCGTAGAATTCAGGACATTCCAACAGTTTCTAATCAGTTAATGAATTTCATTTCGTCTCGTGTAAATAGTCTCACAAGAGAGTGTCCTACTCAGACAAATGATACCATTGTTCCTAACAAAACAAATCACACAGTCAAAAGTTCAGACAAAAGATACAATTTAGTATGCATCAAGAGTCCCCAAGAACTGCTCCTGATCATGAACATTCAACTAACAAGATGCAGACAAAGTGATTTGAGCCGTTGGATAAATAATTTGTGCAAGGCCCAGCAACACAAAAGTAAAAACATTACAGTTAAAGCTTCATCAATATACTTGGGAGAAAAATCATCTTCTCCAGCAACAAGAAAATCCAAAATTTTAGGTAAATGGTAATAGGAAAAAAATGGAACTGCAGATAAAATGAAGGCATCAGCACTTCAGTAGCCATCTGGAAAGAAGTTCACACCCACTTTAGATTTATCGTAAAGTAACAGAAACATCCGTAAGAAAGAGTTGCAGTGAACATCAAAGGCGTACAACCTGACGCCACAAATCCGTTACAAAAATTTCTAAAAGATAATTGTCAGTGAAGAACCTGCTAAAAAATTCATATATCTCAGATTCTTTTAGCCAATTCCAAGGAACTTTTACTCGTAAATGAATGTATCACATTCTTTATAATCACAATTATAACTGCAATCCAGTAACAGGAAGCACAAAACAAAGTCTTAAATACTATTTAAACACCAACATTGCATGATAAGCAATCCATCATTTTGTCCAGATACTATGAAAATCCACATACAAAGTCCATTGGCCTAAGAATTTTACGAATGACTTCCGTTCAGTTCAGCAAGAAACTGATAAGCACGAGCATATGAAATGTACTCTGGGGCAGGGTGAAAAAAAAAAACTGGTATCGTACAGAAATTCAGCAACTTAATCTTTACTCCTATTCTTATTATATTGTATTAACTACACAAAAAAAAAAGGTTGTGAAAGGTGTCAAAAATATTTCAACCATTTTTACATGAGACCTCAGCACGAGGACTCATGGCATATAGTGTGTAGAGGGTACATATGCAGCACGAAAAGCAATTGCAGACACCGACAAGAGAAGACTACAAATGACAACAACTGCAGGATTTCATGCCCATTGGCTCTTTGTTTCTGAAAAAAAGAAGAAGAGAGAAAATGTTATTGATATTAACAACTTCAATATACTCAAAACAATCAAATTACTCTTTATTATGATAAAGAAAAGTAAGCTAAAAGTGGGTTTAGAAATAAGAAAGATATGTTTATGAAACAACAGGTCTTGCACAATTATCGGAAGAAACATAACAAAAATCTCAATCATAGTGAAATTCAATACATATTTTCACTAATTGTTAATGAAAGAATAAGTCCATGCATGATGATCAATATTTCAAAGTCTCCGCATGTCAACAATTTAACAAGGACAGAATTGCTCTTAGCGGGAAATAGAATCCAACATATTGGGCGAGTCTAAACTCTGATACCATGAAAAAATTCCGACCTCATCTATTAGACCGAACTTGTAGAAGAGCGTGGAATCAATTCATTTATTTAATTTCACAAACATTGCTAACATGAGTGGAAGAAAGGTCCAAGATTGTCACAAATCCTTTTTTGTCAATGAGTAGAATAAAGGACAACCCACACGGGACAGATCATAAAAAATTGTGTACTCATAAATGTGAAGTTCATGTTTTCACTGGAAATTCTCAAGGCTGGAACATTTCTACCATAAATGACAATAAAAATAACTACACATTTTCTCTTCAAATATTAAAATATTGGCAAAATAAACCAAAATCATAATATACTTTGAATCATAAAATAAAAAAGACTGAAATATTATCTATCCATCTTTATTCCTTCGAATACTAATAAATGACTTTAACACTAAAATATGTATAGGAAAAATAAAAATTAATTAATTGTGGAATGGAGAGTAATAAAGATGGAGAAAATTAAAATTTAGGAGTTTATTTTTGGGGAACTTACCTAGGTGTAAAGTAGGAGTACTACTTTCAAACATGTTCATGAAAAAAAATTAACTTATAGATTGATTCAAAATTCATTTTTTTTTTGCACGTAAAGCATAACATATTCTGCACAACAAGCTAAAAATATTTTGCATAATTTATGATTTTACAAATTTCGATTGCACGGTCTATTATTTTATAATTTTCGAACCAATTCATTTTTTTTAAATTAACATTTGTACACAAATGCAAAAAACTTTTACACAATTTGCACACTAAGCGAAATAAATTATGCATAATTACAATTAATGCAAATTTAACCAATTTGCACATAGTTTAAAAATATTTTACGCAATTACATAATATTCACCCAAGTTCATTACAAAAAATAAAAATTAAAAATTACATTTCAAATTTTAAACTTCATCCCAAAATTAGAGAAGCATGAATGTACGTCTATATAGAACAAATTCTTCTCTTTCTTCCATAAATCCCCATGATCCACGCATGACCCAAAAAATTTGTTAAGTTCACCCACTCTGCCACTGGTGTTTTCCTTATTAATAGGATTTTATCCAATCTAATTACACACACGAAAAAGATCAAAATTCAATGGTCACTGATTCAGATCGAATTTATGTAAACAACACAATGTAATTTCACCCTCATTAATCCCTTTGATGACTAAACAACTTCCTTTTGTGTCCCACCCCCATCAAAATTTTAAATTTGTTCATTTTGAATTCCTCTTTTTCACAGTTCAGAAAAGAAACTAAATTCAAATTAAAAAAGCTCAATATTTTTTTTTCACATAAAAATGGAGAATAAAGAGTGAAATTGAATTTTGAACTTATTTAGAAGTTGGGATTTTAACTGAAACTATTTGTGAGGAAGTTTAAAATCATGAACCATCTTGTAATAATTCTTTTATTTTTTGAATTTTATATTTCTTGCAAAAAAAAACTTCATTAATTATTCTTTTACATTCTAAAACAAATTTCTGTAATAGTAAAGATGATATCAAAATCAGAACTCTACGGGGTTTACCTTTAAGGTAAAGTTCTAATGATTTTAATTGTATTGTCAGTATGAATATTTGCCTGCTCCTAGTCCTCACTTCACAACAGCCTTTTTCCGACAACACACGCCTCAAAATTATTGCTTTTCTTTTTTTTTTCAATGACACCACACTATGATAGTTGCTAAATCTTTTTCTCTTTCTGTTTTCACCGGAAACACCTCACAACTTGTCTCACAGGTTCAAAAAATCACATTAAGAGGGATTATACTCATAAATTGCTACGGTTAACCTTCTTCTTGTATACTATTCACGCCAAGAATAACTTCTTAGAAACCCAAACGGTTGACCAGCCTTTACTCTAATCCTATCTCCACAGAAGAAAATAAATTTTTTAAAACCCTCTCTTAATTTCCCAAATCATGGGGGTCAGCTAACCCCCACTATAAAACCACTTAAATACCTTAAGATCTAAATTTGTAATTTAAAACTTAATTGCTAATTTAAAGCAAAACTAAAATTGAAAATAACACTTTTAAATAAAAAAAATACTTGAAATTTATTTAATCCGGGCATTGCACAATCTCACCAACTCTACATCACTGATATACATAAAAAAAAATTTGTGAATTATTTTTTTGTACAAATATTATACCTCCTCCATCCCACATTTATTGTTATGCACAAATTTTATGTGCGACTTGTTTATTATGTAAACTTACATTTGATGGGGAATAGAGAGTTATATAGATGTTTATTATATTTATAAAAATTGTATAGATTGTGTTAGATTGCAAGTTAAAGAGATATAGTTTCATTTTATAAAATGTAGCATTAAATGTGGGAGACTTTTTTGGACAGATGCAGCATTAAGTGTAAACTGGAAATTTTTAATTTAAGAAGTGAATTAAGAATGAGAAAAGATTGAGAGAATGAATGTTTATTTTCAGAACTTTTGATTCTTACAACACTACTTCACATATTTATACTAATCCAAACCCTCTATGAACCATGGAGATTTTTTTTATCCAACAACCAGGTGAATTCTCTAAAACTTTCTGAAATTATTTTGGATTATTATGGACAAATATTTTTATTAAATACATAAACAGAGTATGCATCGAGAGTGAAATTATTTGCCTTTTGATTTAGATATTAAAAAATGATTACTCAGATCTCATTTAAATAATTATTAGAAAATTTGAGATACAAATTTCATTATGATGGAATTAGTTATCTGATCGAGTGGCTGATTAATAATTAATAAAATCAATCAAGTAATTATATTGAGAGAACGTCAATAGGAGATAATATAGTTACAAGACTCAGTTACAACATTCTCCATTCCAATAAACATTGCATACTTCTAAGCATAATTAAGACTAGCTTTTTCTATAATAATAAAAATAGAGAATTTGAATCGATTTAACCAAAAGTCTTCACACTTGGTAACATTTTAGCATTTTATTTGTCACACTTGGCACAATATGGAGAGTGAAACCCTCTTATAGAATCGATTTAACCAGAAGTCTGGACACTTGACAACATTTTAGCATTTAATTTGTCACACGCGACACAATATGGAGAGTGAAACCTTCCTTTTAAAATATAAGATATACTCCCTCCGTCCCAGAGCAATTTGCAAGGGAGGAGGAGCACACAAATTAAGAAGAAAGTAGAATAAAGTAAAAAAAATAGTGTTTTGAGAATTAATTTGGTAAATTTTTATGTAAAAAATTAGTTGGATTGAGTGTAATGTGGGCCCAAAAAATGAAAAAATAATAGCATTTTGTGTAAATATGTAGATATTGTGAGGGTGAAGTTTATAAAAAGGTTTCCTTTTTTGGGTCTGCAAGTTCCTCTGGGACGTCCCGAAAAGGAAAACTTGCAAGTTCCTCTGGGACAGAGGGAGTATGATTTAACCAAAGTCTAGACACTTGACAACATTTTATCCGACATACTGCATAATAAACTGGACTCATCCAGTTCAAAGATAAACCAAAGTCACTCTAAGCTTTCTTCAATCACATATGAAGGCTTTACACGCATGTTCTAATGTTGGAAGAAGGCAAATGCATGACTTACACAGAAAAGAAGTGCAGATGAATACAATCATGCATAGGGTGATATTTTTAAATCATATTTCCAACATAAAATTAGAAATAAATAGAGCATGGTATCATATTTCGTCTTCTTCAAAAGGATCGCGTTCTGGGAAGTCCCCAACCTGAACAAAAAGAACACATCTTGTCAAACATGCATAGCAATCTGCAGAACAACAAACAGATGCACGCTTTGTTGAGAACAAACCTTCACTTTGTCTGGCCTGACCATTCCACCACATAGAGGGGGGCATTCGAAATATCGTTGTCCTTTTACCCTGGAATAATCAAATGGAACCATGACACCCTCTTCCAAATGACGGCAAACTAAACCTTTTTTTGCTATATCTGTATGGAGTATATCTCTGTTATTATGTTCAGTCATGATAATTTCTTGCCAAAATCTTTTTACTTCTTCCCCTTTCCCTTTAAGTTTGAGTAAATAATTCTCTACACTCCATACTAGATGGGTGTTTATAGCTCTCCTATGTGCCCATGCTAAATCATCTAAATAGTGTGTCATATAAATTTTAGATCTTCCAATTTCCATCCAAATCATCTATGTAGTGTTTCATTTAAAACTTCCCAATTTGCACCTAAATCACTGTCGTCAATGGACTAATTAGACCCGTATGAATCATAAATATCCTTTAGATTTCCCAAAGATGACATCACTTCTTTGTCTTAAAGATGAAAGAAGACACATTCGAATGAGTTTTAGTCAGTGAAAATGAAAAAATCTACACCAGGTTTTGGTGTCTATTTTGAGGATAATATCAGCATTTTAAAAAGAAACAGTACGATGTTACAGACAATTGTTGGTGCCTTAGACTAAGCACTAAATGTAACATGAATGATAAACAGTGTGACTTGAAAAAGAAAAAGGATTAAACTGCACAGCTTAGTTTTAAACTAGAAAAACATGTACATTAGTTCCATAAAGTTGAGAATTACGTACATGCCATCGTGTTTTCCCAGAGGTTCATCATACTGAATTCCAACCCAGAAACCAGGTGCCAGTGTTTCAGCGCGACCCACAAACTTGACAACACCTCTTTTGTCCCCTGCTTCAACTTGACATCTATCTCCCACCTTTTTTAAATGAGGAAATAGTGGAAGAGTAAAATCAAATAAGTTAGCTTTATATAATAATCAATTAATATTATAAGCATCAACAGAAGTACTATGTCGACGCTTGTTTGATTGCAAAGATTGTGTTAAAGAAAAAGCTGAAATTAGAAGTAACGGAAGTGTTAGTTGGACGAGGACAAGATTATTTGACAGAGAAAATTAATACACTGGAAACATGGTGAGAGGTATTATTTTAGATTCACATTTTCTCAGAATCACAATGAAATATGGCCAACAAAACTAATGATGAATGCACTGTTTTACCAATGTTAAAATTCAGAAGTCAAGCAGTCAGGATATCACGTGTATTTCTTTCTAAGAATATTTATTATTTAAGACAAAAAGAAACAAATACAGGTGCTACTTGCCCAATTAAGTGCAAGTCTTGAAAAGGCTTCCCCCTCGTAAAGTCCTTGTTAGGATTGTATTCAAGAGATCAGTAAAAAACACCGAAGTGAAGCAATTTGCATGTTGAAACTAACCTTTATGTTTGCACAAAGATCCTCCATGTAGTTGTCTGGAATCTGTTCAGAGAAAGAAAACCAAGATAAAAACAAATAATCATCTCGAGCAAGGAATAAAACAAAATCATAGTATTAGAAAATTTAGAAATCATAGTTTATAACATAAAACATGAAATATAATGACATCATAAAAGTATGTGGACCATGTTAAAGAATTCATAAAGCAATCTTGCAGAGTGAAGAGCAACGTAAGTTATTTTTCTTTACACAGAAAACAAACAAAGGATAACTCAACTACAAGAATATCTCAGTCAAAGAAATATGGAAAGAATCAGCAAATTGCAAGCAGATAGAGCAGAAGTATGAAATGCATACTTTAGACTCTGAATGTTGAAGTCCCATGTTTTCCTTGAACTTTCTAAAAGTTCCTGAAACAAATGAAATGACAAAATTCAGTTAAATCTGACCTCAGCTCATCAGTGCAACATCTTAGAAATTGTAATCAGAATGCCGACTGAAAACTTAAAAGCATACTCTGGAATATGATGAAAAAGGGGATGAAATGTGAAATTGAAATAGCACAAACAAACAAATCAGAATGCAGAATAAGCCAACTAGCTTGACCAATTTCACAGCTAATGATTTTACCATGATTTGGTTATTCGAAAGAAGACATGCAAAATCAAGATCTTGAAAATTCTAAGAAACACCACAAGTTTATTGAAGCTGTCAAATTCTAAAAAATACCATCACGTTTGTTGTATGCTTCATCTGAAATTGTATATTTCTCGACAAGGGATGTATCTTCCAGCCAACCACCAGATGTTAATGATGATGGATCGCGGTCAATGATGTGAAGCCGGAAACTTAAAAAAAAAAAAAAAGAGTCTCATATCAGAATAATGTGAAGAATTATTATAACTAAGAGTACATTACCACGGCATGGAAAACTTACAAGAAAACGTCCATTTAATCATTTATTTAATTCAAGATAAAATTGAGAAAAGTGTAAGGAAAGACATTTATAATAAGAATTTTAAGTTAAACTCCCGATACAAATTTTTTTGATTCCGATACAATAATATTCTAAAAAATGATACTCAATAGCAATAATATTAGTAAGACGTAAATTGATGATGAATGTTGAGATAACCATCAAAATGAAGCATGAGTGCATGACAATTAAAAAGAACAGCACAAAAGAGAAAAGCAAAAAAGAACCCGTCTTGTGGAGAATAGAAACCAAGGGGTCTCGTGTTATGAGCTAGATCTGAAATTTTAGCGTCTGTGTCATCATAAAGCTCAAGGGACATTGAGTCAACAGAAGTGCCACACTTTTTCCACAGTTTCTCTTTAACAGCTTCTATTGTCATCTGATTACAAGAAATGATTAAAAATAGGGCATCAGGTCACATACGAAACAGCTCAACAATCAATCCATTAGATCCCAATTGCTCTTTGTGCGTGTGTTTTTGGGGGAGGGAGTGCAAATAGGTCACTGTTATTGTTGAGCTAATTATTATGTATATTCTCAAGAATGTTTTTCGCCTGGAACCAACGTTCAGATGTCTGACGAAGGCATAAATTTTGGCATTTAGCATAAGTGCCACGCATCACATCCACATGTTTGATGCAACAGGAGGTGTCTTCCCTCAATCAATTACAGAACTTCTATTTGTCATTATCTCCAAATTAACAAAGAAGGCACCCGCTAAATTCAAACTTTGTAAGAGTCAGTAAGTCAAAAGGTTAGTGATCCACCTGTGGCTGTGAGGGTTGCTAGATTTACAAGGTGAAAAGGTAAGACCATTAATAATGATAGATCTAGAATAGATATTCACATGAAGTTATGTCGAGAAGGGTTATCAGTAAGAACTTGAACTTATGCATTAAAATTTTAAATGGTTCTTGATAGAAAATAACTAGGGGGCAAAAAGGGTGAAAGAGAAACTCAAATAAATAAGACAATATAAAGCTTAGTGAAACCAATTTTTTCTTATTGTGTGGAGCAGAGTAATCAGTAAGAACTTGGACTCATGCATTAATTGGTTCTGATAGGGAATAACTAAACAGAAAAAGGTTAGAACGGAAGATTCAAGAATTTGGACATAGTGAAGCTCAAATAAGTTGGAATGAAGCTAAGTCAACACATTTTTTTTTTTTTAAAATAACACCTGAATCGAGTCCTTGTCCTAAATCTGGAAATTTATCATTTGATATAGATATTTAGACCTATTCTGGTCTTGCAATCTGAAGTGGACAACATAAAGTACAGCCAACCAACAAATATATGTACTTAAAAGACAATAGGGATGCTCATATTACAAAAAATGTCAGAAAAACTTTCGGTTAACCAGTACAAACCAGCCACAGATGTATGATATGAAATGAAAGATCAAGCATCTTCCAGAGGGAAAATAATGGTAAAATGCACTTACTTGTAAAGAAAACCGAACTTCAGAGGCAAAACTCTTGATGTTGCAGTGAGTAACGCGTAAAAGAACTGAATCATCTTCTGGCAGTTGTAACTTGGCCATGTTCACTTGCTTAGTTAATTTGTCCTGTTCATAAGCAAGGAGCCAAGGACAACATTGTTAAACCCCTAATCATGAAAATCAGATCAGCACTTTCAAATTCGGAATAAATTATGTATCTGATATTCTACTACCGAAATCAGAACATACTAAAAAGTGCTTCTTCATTGCTGGATTACTGGTAAACCAAAGGGTAAGTTCTATTTAATTACACATACATCACCGAGTAACTTAACTACTGTCCTACCAAAGAAGTGATGAAGGAACTATGTCTGAGAAAAATGAATGTAATAAATCTAAGCAGAAAATGAAGGCAGAAGTATTAAAAGAGAATCCAGACAATGGCGTGTGGAACGAACACATCTTGTCTAGAATACCCAGTTAACAATTGGTATTCACTTACTCTTTTCGTACTTAAGTTTAAATTTATTCACAAGATAGATCCCATAAATATAATCATGAATCTCGGATCTTGCAGTAGATCCAAATCCATGTAGAAGTAAACACTACTGATACACATAAACTTCTAGCTTCTTATTAATTTGTACATAATTTGAAATGATTTGATCTGTTGGGATGCCATTGATAAGAAATGATGTTCCTTGAACAGCTGAGATGAGAATGCATATTTAAAAATGATAAAATTTCTTGGACTGGGAGAGATCGAAAGATACAAGAATGCTTTAAGAATTTTTTTTTAAAAAAAAACTTAGGAGAGCAGAAACCTGGAAGATTTATCTTGCTAGTGAATAGTGCTAAAAAGGGCCGACCTCCGTGAGGGGAGAGAGTGTCTTAAACCTCTGTGAGATCGAAGCAAGAACTTTCTACCTCAATCCATAACAGGAATGTTCTTCTCCCTTTTGTCGGTCAAAGTATGGAATGTTGAGAATGAACCTCTTATATTGTAACTACTCACACCTTAAAAATTCAACACACCCCCAAATTGTTATACACCCCAATAAAGTTCAAATATTGATTTAGATTACTAAGCACACCCCATTGACAATTCCATCCCTCCCTACAGATAGAAGGAATGATGATGGTCCTACCAAAATAGGAAACATGAGATGAAATTCACCAGAACAATGGGCAGCGCTGTAGTCCATTTCAAATGCGATCTCCCATCGCTACTATACTCTTGAACCTAGGGACTCACCCACGAAGAAATACGCACAATTGATGTATTATTTTAGTTAGATTGCGTCCTGTGAATTTCACGAGTATAATATAAATAGATGCAATTGCAAAATGCATAATCGGGTGTATGCATATACACTTCGTTTCATTGGACTTATTACTACAAGATGTAGAAGCGAGAGAGAGAGAGAGAGAGAGAGAGAGAGAGAGAGATACCTAGACAGCAAATAGGCCAAGTGAGTCTGATTACAACATTGATGTGGTGATAATCACCAATTGATTCTTCCAGTAATTTTAATGTTTCTTTATGGCACTGTTGCCGGTGCCTGAATGTGGTTAGGGTTTAAGAGGAGGAGAATACTTAATTTTGTTTTTTGGTAAAAGGGTAAAATTATTGCTACTTATGTAGGTTAAGATTGTCAATTTAGATTACTTTGATCTGCGCAAACTTTTTTTTCTCTCGGTAATGCTTATGGTATTTTGGAATACATATGATAAACAAAATTTTGAATTAATTTATGAGCACTAAACTTTAAAGTTGATCATTTGAAGTTATTGGTACTTCCCCATATTTAGCACGACCCAATGTAAATGATACTAATTTAGTTTTTTCACATTTTCTTCTCTAAAAGAATGACATCTTAAGATATTTTCTATCTGTTTTTTCTCTGAAAGAAACTCCTAAAACTATAAGAATAATGATATCAGCATCGGGGAAAAGGAGTTGAGTTCATTGTAAAGATTAATGGAAAGTATTATATAAACAATTTTTATGATATAAATCTATTTGTGATACGAAGTTTATATTTATAAATTTATTTTTTTTTCTTGTTAAAAAGTACAATATCTACTCAACATTAATGGGAATTGAAGCTCCCCCACAAAAAAATCGATTTAGGTCCCCTCCATTTAATATTTCCTCTATCACAAATTCTAGTATGCACCTTGATTTTACTTTAATTTTGAATTTAATTTGATATTTCCAGAAACGCATAGTACACGCGCGTACTGTGTGTTTTTTTGGGTATAACTAAATTATTTTTCGGATATTAATAATTGTTCTTGGGGTATTAATAATTTGTTCTTTGGGTATTACAAATATGTTCTTGGGGTATTAGTTAAACTTCTCCAAGTTCTTGCATCCTTGCCTTTTGCCACTGCGTGTAAGTTTAGTTGGAGTGTGTCTTTACACTTGAGGAGGTAAGTCGCGGTGATAATCAGGTTTCCTGGAAAACAGAATGAGGAACAAGCTTCAATCATTAGTTAAGTTGTTGCAAAATAGAAAGGATATGTTTGAGTTGATTGATCTTGAATATTCTATTACCTTTTCCCTCTTCATGGTTGTGGCTGTGGTATTGGAATGTGATGAAAGGGACTTTCCTTGATTTTTTGTGCTTTAAATACCTTCCAAATCACATTACTAACACCTGCTCCCCTACCTGTATTAAGGGAGAAATAAATTGGAATTTTAATGAAAATATTAGTACATTTTTTAAGAAATTAAGTTGAGAGATCGACATCAAAATATTATATCATTTCCATCGTCAGTCTTGTCTAATGTGTGTGCAACCCTGCCAACAATTGCTCCAAAGGAGTGTTTATCCTTCTATGTATTCAAAAGAATGTACATTATAATCAGGGATTACATTTAATTTATGTAATAAAAATGTATTTGTTAGGATCAAAATTTCCATAACTTGCTGACCTGATAAGCATGAACAGAATCATATCCAAGAACGATGTCTGCTACATTTCTTGTAGAAACAAATCATTTAGTAATACCCGAACAATAGATAATAAATACCCGAAGAATAGATAATAAATACCCAAATAATTCTTTAGTAATACCCGAACAATAGATAATAAATACCCGAAGAATTCTATAGTAATACCCAAACAATAGATAATAAATACCCGAAGAATTCTTTAGTAATACCCAAATAATAGATAATAAATACCCGAAGAATTCTTTAGTAATACCCGAAAAATAGATAATAAATACCCAAAGAATTCTTTAGTAATACCCGAACAATAGATAATAAATACCCTAAAAATTCTATAGTAATACCCAAACAATAGATAATAAATACCCGAACAATAGATAATAAATACCCAAAGAATTTTTTAGCAATACCCAAAGAATTTTTAGATATTATAAATTATTTTTTTAATATTACTTGTTTATTAATTATTTATTTATAAATTATTCTTTCAATATTATAAATTATTTCTTGGTATTAAACATTTGTTTAGGTTGATTGCATTATGCATGGGTTTTTTGTCAAAATTGTCATTCGATTGCGCCATTGCATCTATTCAGTATTTTAAATATTTTGAGCCAAAATTAAGTAGGATATATAATATAATATAATATATATTAATCTTAATTAGTATATCTTTCAATTCAAATTGAATGATTTCATGTTTTGAGACGTATGTATTGTATGCTTATGTTATTTTTGGCAAAAATAACCATGCACATTTGTGCACAGGAGAATCACTCTTCCTCTATTTCCTCAATTCAGTGTAAATATTACCTATTATTATGGGTTTCATATATATATATATATATTAATTATTTTAATTATGCATATACACTGAATGGAGAAAATTGAGGAAATATTAAATGGAGGGGATCCGATCCCAAAAAAAATGTGAACAAGAACTGCATTGTACTATATCATTTTGAAACTCTTAAAAATATTCATCAAGTATATTTTAATATATAATTTTAAATTCGTAAACGAATCTCGTAATTAGAGATGTTAAACGGGTTAGGGCCTTATCCGGTTCACTCTAAACGGGCCTCTAATAGTTGAGACCTAGCTCTAACGGGCCTCGGGCTAAACGGGTCTTAAACGGGTTTCATCTACAAAATTTTTAAAATTAAAATTTCAACATAAAATTTAGAATAGTGGCAATAAAATGCTAATTAATCTAAATATTGTTCATATATTCATTAAAATACATCAAAATAATTTAACATAATTATAAATCCAAATGTCAAGATATAAATAAAGTTCAAACATCAATATGTAATAGTCTAAACATCAACTCTTAATTAGGAGTTAGAACCCGTGGAAGTAGTAATCTAATAAAATTAGTATATTAATAATTAATGTTGGAAAAAAAAACACGTCTGGATTCTGGAAGTAGTACTTAATTAATAACATGTATGTGATATGATCTTTTATAAATAAACTTTTAGTTGAGTTTTTTAATTTTTCAACGGGCCTAGAATAATAAATTTATAAAAGTCCAGGCCCAGCGGCAGTACTCATTGCAGTAACATTAATAATAATAATATATATTTAATTTAAAAAAATATTTAGGCGGATTGGCCCATTTAGCCTGCGGGCTAATAGGTCCAGGTCAAAAAAGTTCAAATTTAAACGGGCCTACTAAAACTCAACCCTAACCCTGTATTTTTTAGAGCTAAAGCCCGGTTTAACATATCTACTCGTAATGCTTCATAATCTCCTCTCATATTAATATATTATAGTAAATCCCGTGTAGTCAAAGATGACTTAGATATTATAGATGGATGGGATATTTATTTTCATCTAAAATAAATGCATATCTATTGGTGCTCATAAATTTACATATTTAAAAATGTAATAATGATACACAATCAAATTTAAATAATTAATTAAAATAATCATAAACTCCCTTCTATCATTAATTTCATTCCTATTTTGTAGAAGTATTTTTTACCATGTATAAAACATTATGCAAGTACCATTCTGTTGGGACTTCCATTTATTGAACCGCAGCATCGCAACCAACGTTTCAACACCACTGTAAAATATCGAAATTTCCATTATTTCTATTTCTACCCCGTTCGACCTTCCGATTTTCTCATCGAATTCAATAATCAGAAGCCCTAATCGATCATGGGAGAACCCCGTCGGTTCTCTGTTCATCTCGCGCTCGGCGGTGGTTCAGGTATATTATGTGTATTATAATTGTGGAAATCGGATTATATTCATCAAAATTATACATGCATTAACAGTGTCCGTAGCAATCTGGTTGTTGATCATAACCGGAGTAGCGTTAATGAATATTTTTCCTTTCCGAGATGCAGTTGCTGATGTATTGTTGTGGAAGAAAAAGTACCAGAGCGCCCTTCTGCTTGTTTCTTCAACTGTTCTATGGCTCCTATTCGAGAGAGTTGGATACAATTTACTATCGTTTATATCGAATGTTTTATTCTCACTCGTCATAATCTTGTTCTTTTGGGCTAAATCTGCAGCGCTTCTTAATAGGTAAATTGACAAAGATTAGTGTATTGATGAAGCTTAAGGCTCTTATTTAGTTCTCTTCGATTTTGATCGCATAAACTAAATTGGATAATATTCTTATGACATTAAAAGGTTTGTTCTAAGTCTTACTTCATTTTGGGTTTTAATGTGTTTGGTGCTGTGATTGATGGTTCTTTGATTAATTATGAAGTCTTAGTGAATCAATTGTTTCCATGCCTTTAGACCTCTGCCACCTCTCCCTAATCTTGAGGTTTCTGAAGAAATAGTTGTGAAGGCTGCTGATGAGATGCGAATATGTGTAAATCATGCATTGTCAATTGCACACGACATTGCAATTGGTGGAAACTTGAGACTCTTCGGTCAGGTGTTATAGTTTTGTTCTTCTGCTGAGTTTATATTAACTAATCAGTATTGATTATACAAGTGACTGATTAATGGGTAACACTTGTGATTTCTTATTAGATTGCTATAGGATTGTGGGTTATTTCCTACATTGGCAGTTCATTTAACTTTCTTACACTGGTTTACATTGGTAAGTCTCAATTTTCAGCGATGCTATACGATCTCTTTCTGTTTCCTTGATTAGAATTCTGTACCCTTGTTTTCCTGTAAAAGCAGGTGCCCTTCTTTGTTTGTCACTGCCTGTAGTGTATGACAAATACCAGATTCTGATAGATGACAAGCTGAATGTTGCTTGTGAAATAGCTCGGATACAACTCCGCTTGATTGATGAGAATGTACTGAGCAAGATGAAGACCCAGTAAACTCAATGTAATTGCACATTCTCTCTCTCTCTCTCTCTCTCTCTCTCTCTCTCTCTCTCTCTCTCT
>JAPKLY010000006.1:2489517-2519582 GCA_026898435.1 Prunella vulgaris | reverse complement strand
TCTCTCTCTCTCTCTCTCTCTCTCTCTCTCTCTCTCTCTCTCTCTCTACGGGTGAGTATATAGGTGTGTCTTGTGCTTGTATGCATGTTTTTGGATGTGCTTTAACACTATCGTTTACTGCAGTCAACATTTGTTTGTCCTGATGAAAAAAATTCTTCATACAAGTCACATTTAGTGGGCATGGTTCTGACTCGGAAACTATATTGGGGATTCTCATTTCATCTCTTAAGAGTGCAGCACAAAAAATCATAAATTCCTGTATTGATATGAATGTTAAAGCAATATACTACTAAGCAGAAAATTCCAAGAAAAACAAATCTCAACCTATTTGCAAATGAGCATGACTTTTTCTCATGGCCGTTTGGTAATAATCAATTTCTTGTGTTCTGTTTTTTTTTTTTTTTGCATGTTTTTTCTTATCTCAAGAATATGAATATGCACATGGAATCTTAGTCTCTGTTTATATAGCATATGAGACTATTAAAAGTTACAATGGTCTACTTATTCCATTAGTGTTTGCAGCTATGCCGGCACTAACATCCTCATTTATCATGGTGGTAAGATGTGTTAAAATATAAACTTGAACTTGATTACAGCTATCCCCATTCTCAAATATGTACTTATATTGTCAAATGAGCATTTCTGAATGCTTTCTTGGGCCATTTATCATTTGAAAAATCCGTGAACCATATAACTTGTGGTTAAGTTCTTGCCCAAGCTGTGTGCAAGTTTCATCTCTATTATACATTGCACTGCGCTTTGCAGGTACCTTTTGGTGATTGTGTACTACTTAGCCTCCAACGAGAACTGACTTTGAAGACCTATTGGGGAAGACTATCATTGAGTCACTTCAGCAGCTTATGAAAATTTTATGGTTATGTTAATGGCTTAATGCCAATTAGAAGTGTAATTCTGATTTTGTAGCTTTCTACTTGGCAAGTGTCGATTTCTTGATGAGAAGAAGTGTGGCCTGTGCAGGTGATCAAATTTTGCTAATATCAGTTTATTAGTCATGATTTCTTGACTCTTTGTCCTGAATGTATTTACCATTTTGATTTGGCAAGTTTGGGATTATTCATTTATCAATTATCATCATGGTGAATAAATTTCATTTCCTAATTAACATATACAACTCACAACTGAAACTTGCCAAAGTTATTTTTATGATTAATCATAATCGGTTTGTGGAGTTAATCGAGACTAGCTAGTGGAGAAAAGATAAAAAAAATTAACTGCTAGTATTGTCGATGATGCATGTCTGCTACTTCATTTTAACATGAAAATATTATTATTAATATAACCAAAAAAAATGAAAGGAATAATTAAAAGCAAAATGCAATTTTGATTTATTTGTACAAATTTCACAATACAATTGAATGGTCAAAATATTACTCATAATTAATATGTTAAAAGCTTCCAGTGTTTAGTGTATTTTTACTATTATGCCGTTGTAATTAAGATTATGGTTGTGACTATATTTATAAATTAATTTATAAATATATTTTTTTTCTGCACAAAATCAGTTTGTAATTAGTGTCAATTTTGTAAACTATTTTTTAATTTTCCCAAAAAATTATTACTATTTGTCTATTTAAAAAAAATATTATTTCTCATGGGCCTCTTCTCCGCTTTGGGCTTGGTCAAAGGCCCGTTCATACTAAAGGCCATCTAGCCCATCCAACTCAAGACAAATTAGGGCAAGAATCCCCAAATTATGAAGAATTGACAGCGAATTCCGAGCGAATTTCAAGGTATGATTTCGTCCTCTGTCTTTCTGGTTTTTGTTCTTCCTTATTATGCATGTGTTATCCTGTCTCGGCGACTGCGCACATATATGCTTTTGTTTCTGGGTTTTGTTTAAAGACTATTATTCGAAGAGATAAGCAACTTATAATTGTTTGCTTAATACTGAGCAGTTTCTCGGAGGAAGAATCCAGGGAGGCAATTTCAAGCTTTTGAGATGAAGGAAGAAGATATAAACAGGTGCCAGATTCAGGAATGGTACCCGAAATTCAAATCCATATCCATTAAAACCATAATTCACGAGCTTCCAGAATCTTTTGTCCAATACCTTCTCGATGATTCTGGTCCTTTCCTACTCCCTCTTTCAATCGCAGGCGGTGATGCCCTTCCAAATAGAGTCCATAAACCTGAAGAAGAAGAAGATTTCGTTGTATCCGAGGGATCTGGAGATGAAGCTGAAGAACCCGCGCCACCCCCTTCTTTCCCTGAACTGGAAATGGAAATCAAAGCATCCATTGAATCACTAGGTGGTGCTGTGTTTCCTAAGCTTAACTGGAGTGCTCCTAAAGATGCTGCTTGGATCAGTTCAACTGTGAATCTCAAATGTACCCGTTTTTCCGAGATTGCCCTTCTACTACGCTCCTCTGATTCGGTTGTCCATGATCTTTGCCATGCTTATGATTCATGCACGGACAAGACTGTGTCAAGGCCGTCAAGTTTCTTCCTTGCACTCCGTAAATGGTACCCTTCATTACATCCTGAAATGGAGTTTCGATGCTTTGTGCATCATAAGGTCCTTTTGGGTATTTCTCAACGGGAGGTGACTAACTTCTATCCTGCTCTTCTTGATGAGAAAGATGAATTGAAAACATCGATCCTAAAACTTTTCTTGGAGGAGGTTAAGGAGAAGTTTGGATCTGAGAGTTATGTGTTTGATGTGTATGTTACAAGAGATGGGCGAGTTAAGCTGTTGGATTTCAATCCTTGGGGTGGATCCACTCTTCCTCTGCTGTTCACTTGGGATGAATTGGAAGCAAAGGTGGTGAGAGAGGAAGGGAGTGATTTGGAATTTCGGATTGTGGAGAGTCGTTGTGGTATTCGTCCAGGTTTAAAAACTGCTGTTCCTCATGACTTTTTGGATACAAGTCCTGGGAGTGGCTGGGATCAGTTCCTAAGGAATGCGGACGAGGAATTGAGGCGGCAATCATCGTTTCCTGAAGCCGGAGCTTGAGCTTGCTTGTGCTCCTTGTTCCCCTTTTGTTTCAATTTGCTGGTATTAGAAACGAAGTAGTTGGAAATTTTAAGTTCTTGGTCAGTTATTCATAATCCAATTTACTATATGTGATTAGGAATTTTGGATAGCATCGATGATATGTATCATGTGTTGTGGAAGTTTAAATTTTGGAACGTATATCTGGAGACAATACAGACTTTTCACGCTCTTGCAGGAATTATACATCATTGAATCAGTATGGAAATTTTGATTTCAGTAAGCTTGTCTGGCTTTTAGGTTGCATTTACTTTGATTGTTAGGATAGTATAGATAATATTAATTTAGTAGGAGGTGTTAAAATAAATCCAGATAATACGTGTTTACCTCATAGGACAATAGAAAGGATAAATCATAACATCTTCTACACTTTATGTTAAAACTAATTCATAATAAAAAAAGAAGAGAGAGAATTGAAATGAGAAAGAAGAGAAAGAATTGTGGAGGGTAAAGTGAATTTGACTGCCCAAGAGCTCGGGTTTTTAACCCGAATCGGACGTATAATCTGAAAAAATTAAACAAAGTAAACAATAGATGAAGACCTATTATGTTTATCTCTTGAGAGTGCATTTGTTTCTTGGATTCTGGTTTATCATTTTCAGCAGCATTAGTCAAATTTATTGTAATTGCTTGCTATCAAGCTTTGTATTTGAGACTTCTGATATCACATAAGTATAGCTTGAGCAGATTTTAATCAAGCTGTACATTAATAGGTAGACCTTTTTCCTTTTTTTCTAAGCTTGAGCATGGCCCGAACTTCATAATTAAGTTAACAAATCAAAAAACATACGGTCGATTGCCTAATTGTATCTCCAGGAAACACTATTATTTTTCAAATGCTGAAGCCCAAAATGTTAAAACGCTAAATCCAAGATGAGATCCCGACTAATACAAAGTGATACTCCAATCCATTCAATGGATGCAACTGTTCCGTTTTCTAATTACTTTCACCAATACCCCAAGCTAGTAAAGCTTTAAGCAATCTTTGGGATCAAAACACCGTCTGAAGGTGGTAAGGTGACGGAGCGCAATAACTCCAATGAGCTTACTAGCCCCAGAAAATGTGACAGTATGGTGTTAGCTGATGCCTGCAAAATAAAAAGGCAAATGCATAAACCAACCAATATCTTGGAACCATTTATGGAGGACAAGGAAAAAGAGGACGCTTGGTTCATAATTATTTAATGGTAATGGTAAAGAAATTAAATATAATGTAGTTATAAAGGTTAATGAAAATAAAAAAATGATCAATTCACTCTTATTATACTTTGTAGGAGTTAACGAGACGCAAAATAAGTTCGGTTACCACATTCAGATTAATTACCTTCTTTCCTATAATCATTTCTTCACAATCATACGGTATTCCTCAACTAGCAATCTTTTTTTGTCCAAACTACAAGATTACAGCAATATACTAAAAATATAATATCATTTCTTTTGTAATGTACTACACAATGATTTTCATTATTATTCATATTGAAGAATTTGAACCAAGTGCCCCTAAGCAAAGTTTGAACTTAAATACGACGAATACCTGCACCAAGAACACATCCAGGGCGAGAACTGGAGAACTTCCAGGAGCTATACCCTGATAATACGGAGTAGCTGAAGTTGTAAGAGCTTTAGCCACCAGTAAACCTACTGTTGCCTGCATGCCAAGTATAGCAGCACCCAAGCCCAAGAGATTTACAACTATACCATTTTTTAGGCTTCTTACTACATCAGCACGAGGAGGTGCCTGAAAGCAAGAAAAGATCAAACTGTGTCTTGATAATCACATTTTGTTGTTAGCAAGTAGCAACTACACACATTTTATTAACAAAAAGCTGAAAGATGCTACAAAATCTGGCATCTGCCTTAATTTACTCTCTCCGTGTTTGTTTTTCTGGAGTTGGAACTCCAAGAACATGAAAAGGGTTCACCATCGCAACTTAAGAGCGACAAAAGCAAACCAACTCATACTACTATCAAGATTGATAGCAACCTGTCCAGTGTATTCATACATCTTTTATTATTTTCTGTCACCCGTATTTGTTATGATATAATGTTCTGTATATGGTATAACTCACATTTTTATGTAGATGCCATTTGGCTCTATGTCAAATAAAAGTTTGAGTTGATGATCAATTCTCTTACATTATTCAGATTAATTAATATACTAACGGCTCATTTGGTTCGTAAGATAAAATTATCTATCTGTCGAAAACATGCATATTTTCGACGGATAAATAGTTTTATCTTACGAACCAAATGAGCCCTAAGAATTGGACTCTCTTTAGTGGTCTCCCACCTCTCCATCCTTCTCAGCCTTCCCTCTGATCTTAACTGGAGGATCGTTCAGTTCACATTGCAGATGCACATTTTATATTTCTTAATTTTTCTTCACTTTTCTCATCATATTTTACTTCAAATTAAGATCCCCAGAACGATGTCTTCCAAACCGATAAAGTTGAAACTGTAGGACATGGCCCCATCATCTTTTCCAAACAATTACTCAATTTCAATTCAAGTGCAATACTTCGTACAAGTGAAAATGTCAATGATGTGACAAAATAAGTTCGAAGAACACGTTAGGCAATAGAAATAAAAGAAAGAATCTACTGATATTGCTCTATGTCAGGCTTTAAGATAACATTACCTTTGATGGATCGTTTGCTGTTCTCCTAAGTCTGTCAGACAAGCGAAGATAGCCGAATGACCAAAACACTGAAATAAACCCAGCTGCAATGCCGCCAGCAGTTGTATAAAAGGTAACAGGAGACGTGATTTTCCCCGTGACAACAACAGAAAATGAAAGGATCACAGCAGCTACTATTGTGGAAACTAGCTGTCCCCAAAATCCAAAACTTCCCAGTCTCTTAAAGTACCTTGAAGTTTTCTCCAATCTCTTTGAAACCTAAAGCAGACAAGTAAAAACAGATTTTTCACAAGGGGAACTAATATTTTTAGGTTAATTTCCCGATAATAAGTGAGGTATTTGGGTCAAATCATGCATCAGAGTGTAAACTGTTGCTCGAAAAAATCCGAGATCACAGTTGCATCACGCATAACTTACATCAGCAAGACCGCCATTCAGTTTCTGTATATCCGAGATCACAATTGCATCACGCATAACTTACAGCAACAAAAAATGCAAATTGGGAAGAAAACTTGGGTTTCCACTAAATGGAAAAAAACAATTCCTATTCTAGCTCTATCAAAGAGCAAAACCCTAAACCCTAGATTCAGATCGTACACAAAAATGTAACACTCAACCCAGCATTTCCGGAGACGCACGCTCTCTGAACCCCAATCCGCATATAGATTATGTTCTAAAAGCAACGGAAATGAACGGAGAGAGAGAGAGAGAGAGACCTGCGCAAGTTTGGCCTTTTCAGACTCATCACTTGGAGAACTATATGCAGCAGCAACGGGAGGGGAAGCTAGGGTTTTAACACTGTGATTACAATGGTTATTGAGAATTATAAAAGGTGAAGACAAGCTTTTAAGTAATTTCAATGACGAAAGAGATGAATGAGGATAATGGCTAGTCTTAAATTGGGGAAACGGACGGGATATACTAAAAGATGTGTGTTGAGAATGTGCCGCCGGGTACGGAGGAGCTGGTGGTGGAACGCCGGGGCGAGCTGCAGGCAGCAGAAGAGTTTGCATAGTTTTTCAAGGTTGCAGCTTACTAATCCGAAGCAAGGAATAGCCTTTTTGGATTGGTCACTGCTTCAGCAACGATGCGACATATCAACAATATTTGACGCATGAATAAGACTGACGCTCCCCCCTTTTCTTTTTTTCTTTTTTCTTTTGGGAAAAAAAAAATGTCATCTGAATAAAACATAAATGAAAAATAATACTCTCTCCCGAACAAATTTACACTTCCCAAATTTTATGTGATTTTACAAAATATATTCTTAAATAAAATAGTACTCCATATATGAATAAATATTATGTATATAATTTTATAAATGAGCATACAAATTGAATTTTTTTTAGTCGTACATGTAAATTCATAGTGGGGGTAGAAAGAAAAATACTTATTTCCAATAAAGTAAAACAATGATGCGTTAAAACAAACATGTACTTGAGAAAAGAATAAGTTAAAAATACATTGTACACGTAATGAGTCTGAGCAAATTTTGTTCTTCTGTGAGTTCATATTAACTAATCAATGTTGTGTAACACTTGTGATTTCTTATTATATTGCTACAGGATTGTGGGTTATTTCTTTCATTGACAGTTCATTTAACTTTCTTACACTGATCTACATTCTGTTTCCTTGATTATAATTATGTACCCTTGTAAAAGCAGGTGCCCTTCTTTGTTTGTCACTGCCTGTAGTGTATGACATACCAGATTCTGATAGATGACAAGCTGAATGTTGCTTATGAAATAGATACAACTCCGCTTGATTGTTGAGAATGTACTGAGCAAGATATCAATGCTTCAAAACAAGGAAAAGAAGAAGACCCACTAAACTCATTGTAATCACACATTCTCTCTCCATGGGGTGTATATAGGTGCACATCCTTATACTTTATTCCTCAACTCTTTTACTATCTTTTATTCTTGTACCTGACCTAGAACAAAAATCATGAATGATTAAAACCATCATATACAGAGTGGGGGTCATCCAAAGTAATAATCAAGATAGGCAGTCAAGAATTAACCTATTAAAATTTTCAAAAAGTATTGATTCTAAAGCATTGATGCTTACCTTGTGGTACCAGCAAAAGCTTTCCTTTTGCAACACTACAAAGTTAAAAAGCAGAGGATCTGATTTTATGAATAACATCAGCTCCAGTGATCTTCTACAGACAATTTTCCAGAACATCTAGTGAATGTCCATGCCCGCGTATGCACGCAGTTATTGAATCTAATCCATCATACACAAAGTATTCTTCAGGATAACAGCGGTCACCATTAAGAAACACACGAACACCATCAGTGAGTTCAATCCAACTACAACCAGGCGATTTCTTTATATCTTGTTGCCTCATCATATGTCTCAGTTCTGCCACTTCTGCATATCTTCCAGCTTCTCCATAAATATTAGACATCAAAACATAATTACCACAATGCCACGGTTCAAGCTCGAGCACCCTCTCTGCAGCTACCTCAGCAAGGTCAGCATTCCCATGGAGCTTACACGCAGACAAGAACGCCCTCCACACAACTTGATTAGGCTCAATTGACATATCTGATATCAACTTAAAAGCTTCCTCAAGTTGCCCAGCTCGTCCAAGCATGTCAATTACACATGCATAATGTTCAATAACAGGAGTAACCCCATATCGGGGCTGCATCTCTGAAAGAAGCTCTCGCCCTTGATCTAGAAAGCCTGCATGGCTACAGGCAGCTAATACTCCAACAAAGGACACCTCATCAGGTTTCAATCCATTCTCACACATACAGGAAAACAAACTCAATGCCTCTTTCCCAAACCCATGCATACCATATCCCATCACCATAATGTTCCACGAAGCAACATCCTTAACTTTTAGATGATCAAAAACTACACGAGCTTCCCTCATACTTCCACATTTTGCATACATATCCATAACTGCATTAGCAATATATGTACTACCTACCTTGTCCAACTCCTGTTTAATCATATAACCATGTATTTCTCTACCACGCATCAAAGCTGACAAACTCGAGCAAGCAGGAAGAGCAGCGGTAACAGTCACCAAATCAGGTTGAAATCTTGAATTTAACATTCCCATCAAAAATCTCAAAGTCCCCTCATGATCTCCACATTGCTCATGAACACTAATAATGGAGTTCCATGAATATATATCCTTCTCAATCATGTTTTCAAAAGCCATCAATGCATCCTCAAGCTGCCTGCATTTACCATACATATCAATCAATGCATTTGAAACTGCTATTCCCGAATCATGGCCCACTTTTATCGTGAATGCATGAATTAACTTGCCATTGTAAACCTCCCCTGACAATGCTAGAGCTGACAATACCCCAGTAACGGTGAACTTGTTCGGAACGAGCCCCATCTCAATCATCCTCCTAAAAACCATCAATGCCTTACAAAGCTCCCCAATCTGCACATAACCGTTAATCATTGCATTCCAAAGAACAATATCATCTTTCTCAGGCAATCTTTCAAACACCTTCAATGCATCATCCATCAGATCAAACTTTAAGTAAGAATGCACCAAAGCACTGCCTATAAACAAATCATAGTTCAGCCTAAACTTAAACAGCAGCCCGTGAATATTTTTCAAGTCCACAATATTCGAACAAGCCTTAATCGCACAAGGGAAAGTAAACTTATCAGGGGCTACGCCAAACAAACGCATTTCGCTGTAGAATCCAAACGCTTTCAATGGATATCCATTAGAGGCTAATCCAGCTATAATTGAATTAAAAACAAACACATTGTGAACATGGGTTGACGCATTGAAAACAGATAAAGCATCGGCAATGGAGTTGCACTTGGAGTACATATTGATCAGGCTAGTAGCAGAGAGAGGGGAAGCAAGATGGCCATTGACGAGCATGAGGGAATGGATTTGTCTTCCCTGTGAAAGTTCTTGATTCTTTGCACATGATTGGAGTAAACCGATGCAAGCTTGTAGATTTAGCAACTCAATTGGTTTGCAAGAGAATTTGCGGGAGAACAAGAAGTTAGTAATGTGTAAATGAATTGCAAAGAACATTGTTTTCTTCATTGTAATGAAGTTTTTCAATAGATATAATTTGTTAAGAATGGCCAGAGAAAGGTGAAGCTGGAGCAGGGACGTCGAGAAGCATTCGATCATCTGAAGATATTATCACAATAAGCAAAATCACTTGCTGAGCATAGAAAAAACACCAGGTATTTCACTTTTGAGAGTGGAAAGAGAAGCATTGGGAAATCATGGTAAAAATTAAATACAACACAACAAGAATGAAGGATTATAGAAAGAGGAATTTATACAAGTAATTACAACAAACAGATCGAGTGTTGCTTTGAGAAACTTAAAAATTACTATCCCAATTACACGTGGCGATACTAACAGCATTCTAACTTGTTTACAGCTCCGTGTCATCACATTATACCTAAACTCATTCTGAATTGGCACATAATTAAAAGCAATAATGCACCTCAATACTCATTAATATGATCCACAGACTCAACAGGAAAAAGAATAGAGTAATCTGTGCACAAGGGGAAATAAAATGGCTCACCTATAAATGAGCCAAGGCTGCCAATCACCCACCAGATTATAACAAAAGAAGCAGCACCGAGTACAAAGAAAAGGGTCCCTTAAATTATGCATGCTAGCATCAACCCATGCTCCTCTTCCATTTCTTTCCCCTTTTTCTAAATCTACCAAAAGGACCAAACTTTCAAGTTGAATGAGCTAAAAAAAAGAAAAGAAAGTAGAAAAGAAAACTTCAAGAATTTACACAAGCTTACCTGTTTTCACACAGCAAACAATATTATACAGGCAGCTTCATATACTCATTTTCTTTTTCCCTTATTTCTTGTACCTGCTGAGTCTGCACATGCTATTTAAAAAATGCATAAGTTCGTAATCTAAGGTTAATGGCTTAAAGCATAAGGTTAGTGTATTTTTTCTTTAGGTTATAAGTCCATCAAAAAGCAACTACATTGAAAATGTGAACGTATGGTGTTAGCTGATGCCTGAAAAATAAGCAAATGCATAAAACGTCAAATATCTTGGAACCAATTTTGAAGGACAAATAGGTAAAGAAAAGAGGACGCTAGGTTCATAATTATTTAATGGGAATGAATATAATGTAATTATAAATGCTAATGAAAATAAATAATGATCAATTCACCCTTATAATACTTTGTAGGAGCTAATAAGACTCAAAATAAGTTTCATTACCGCATTCAAATTAACTACCTTCTCTCCTATAATCACTAATCTACAATCATTCCACTATTCCTCAACTAATAATCTTTTTTTGTCTCAACTACAAGATTACAGCAATACACTAAAAATATAATATCATTCTTTTGTAATGTACTACTCAATGATTTTCATTAATATTCATATTGAAGAATTTGAACCAAGTGCCCCTAAGTAAGTTTGAACTTAATTACGAAGAATACCTGAACCAAGAACACATCCAAGGTGAGAACTGGAGAACTTCCAGGAGCAATACCCTGATAATACGGAGTAGCTGAAGTTGTAAGATCTTTAGCCACCAGTAAACCTACCATTGCCTGCATGCCAAGTATAGCAGCACCCAAGCCCAAGAGGTTTACTGTAACACCCCATTTTTAAATATATTATATTTTATATATTTAAATAATTTAATTATTTTTTTTAACATTAAATTTTAAAACAAAATATTTATTATTTCGAAATTTTGTTTTACTAAATTAAAGAGCTAATATTTTCTATGAACTTTAAGAGTTTAGCAGGATTGCTTACTAGGGAGACCAAGCTCGATTGCGACTCACTCGACGCAAACAAGTAAGAAAAAAAAAGGTAAATTAAATATTAATCAATTAGATATAATCTAATACCAAAATATATAATAAGAAATTTTTTAATATGTTTATGATACTAGTTGAAATAAAAGTTAAATATTCTATGTGAAAAATGTTCACTATATTTAGGTAAATTCTCCATAATTTATAAGTAATAAAAATTTAATATATTTTATTTAAATTATTTTAAAATTGTATTACAAAGGTGTCTTTATAAATGTGCATAAATCTTATACCGAATTCCATAGATTAAATACTCTTAATATCATATAACTGAATAATGTTGTCTTGTCAATATATATATATATATAGATATATAAATATATATGTATATATATAATGTAAAAAAAAAAAGAATATAAAAAAAAGAGAAGAGAAAGTGGGGTGGGGTGGGGGAGTTAATGGACTTAGTCCATCCTCCCCCTTCGTGAGTTTACATATATATATGTATATATATATATATATATATATACACGATACCACTATATATATACACACACATACGAGTGTCAGTATAAAAAGGGGAGCTAATTAATTTTAAAAATAAATAAGATTAGAATAAGTAAATATAAGTGTCTAGAATCTTCACCATATTCATTTTGAAAAGAAGACGTTTCATCTTTTTTTTTTCTCTCTCTCTCTCTCTACACACTCTCTCTCTCTAAAATAAAATTTCCGCCATTGATTCTACTGAAACTCAAAGCTACATCGACACTTAGAGGTTTCAAGGTAGATTAGAGAAAATCCTATCTTCTTCAACTTCTATTTTTTTTTCTTTCTTTCAAAGAGTTATCACAGAAACTTGACGATCTTCCACGAAAAAAAAAATTATTCTTTTTTTTTTCCATTAATTTTTGCAATTTTTCCGTATGGTATGATGATTAAATAGTCTTGAGGCCCAAAAATATTTTTAGCACTTGATTTGAAAAATTATAATGGATTTTATGTTTTAGCCTACAGATTTGTCAAGAATGAAGCTATTTGAGTTAGAATAGGGGATTGCATGTGGGTTTTGGTGATTGCATGTTGTTTTCCGTCATTGCATGTGACATTTACTTTGTATTTTCTACCGTAAATTTCACTTTAAATTGTGTGATGGCTCAAGGGTGGCATTTGATGATTTAATTGAGTTGGGTGACCCAACTAGGCTTGCATGTGTAGTGATTGTAATGTTGAAGCTGCCCATATAATTGCATGTTCATTCCAAAAAACTTTGCTGACCTCTTCCCAACGAATTTGACAAAATCCTTTTACCACATTGAGTTGAGTTACTGTAAGTTAATAACATGTATTTAAAATTTCAGAATTTTTGGACTTGTTTTCAAATTTACATGATTTTTCCTTTGAGGTGCTGCAGTGAAGAAAAACGTCTTTGTTTTTTGTGATGATTTTAAAATTTTCTGTGAATTGGCTTCATATTTGAGGTTGATTTTTAAGTATGTTGTTCCCCCATGTTATAGCTTTCATAAGAATTTTATTTGGATACATTTGGAGTTATATTTGATTTTTTTTTTTTAGTAAATGGTGTTTTTGCTGTAAATATAAAATGTTTTTGTACTCTACTAGATTAATCATAGAAATTAAAATAGATGGGATTAAAATGTGAGATTTTGATATATTTTAAAACTGACTCTTAAAATCATTTAAAATTTTATTTTATATTTTTCTAAGTAATATTCAATATTTCCTAAATTTTGGAAAAATATATGACCTAGACCCTATTAATGACTCATTTTCCAATCAACTTGTGAAAATCACAAGAAAATATCTACAAGCTATTTTTAATTAAAAAATTTGCAATATATAAATATTTGAGTGAGGAACCTACTGTATAAATTTTGTGTAATTTTAACATGTGTATACTTGCCAATAAATTATCTACTATAGTGTGAGTTAGTGATATATATATATATATATATATTGTATTTGATCACTTTTAAATAAATATAAGTACATCAAAATAAAAAGGTAGACTTATTATGAACATATTAATTATTTAATGATATGACTCAACATGTCTTTTATGTATGAACTTTGATTAAATTTAGCAATTAGCATTTGTAAGTGTTAAGTTAGTAGAAATATTTAGACTATATTATGAATAACACATATGTATGAAATATATATATATATATATATATATATATATAACACATATATATATAGCTAGATATTAAAAGTATTGGATGAGTTATATTTTACAATTATATGATTTAACGATTAAAAGACTAAAAGATCAATCAATATGTCGAGTGCAGTGCGCGACAGCTGGACTCTCCGGAAGCTACCTCACATTGTCAGACTGAAAAGTGGGTAACCTCTAATTTATTATGCATTAATTAGAATAATTTGTGTGTGTACGAGCAGACAGATCTTCAGATTATGCTCTATGTGAATTATGCAAGTCTACGGACTATACTCTGTGTGAATTTTGGCTAGTCGACGGGCTATGCTCTGTATGAATCAAGACACGGTCTACGGACTATGTCAGTATGAACTTAGTCGGGCCTATGGGTCTGGCATGTACTCAGTTGACATGCTATTAGTCTCTTTAATGCATTCTACATTACATGTTATCCCACTGGGCTTCTCCTCCGGGAGAAGGCTCATGATGCTACTTTAACTGTTTCAGGAAACATTGGCAGTGAGGAGGACGCGTGACTGACTTGGCCGACTCCATCTAAATAATAGTGTAATGTGTTAAGTCCTCTATAAGGAGTTTATTAAGTATTTCCTTATGCTATCGTTTGAAGATGATTTCCAAAATTGTATATTTATACTACTTAGTAAGTCGTCAAGTCTTTCCCTAACTACTAGAATGTTATGATAATATTATGAATGATGTTTTGCGTGCATGACTAGTCTATCACATGGTGTTGTTTCTTTTATGTGAGTTAGTTATACATTTTATCTCGAGCATGATAATCTATTTTTGTAATATCTTAATTAAACAAGAGTTTGATTTAGATATGTGGGTATGACACGAGTTAGACACAAGCATGATTAGGCACTTGAAATTAAAAAAACAAAAAATCAGCTCGAGTTTACACGATACAGTCTTCCGCTGATAAAATTTTAAAGTCAATTTATTTTCAATTTCAAATGAAACCACTTATTATTTTTATGACAAATAATGTGTCTTTTAAATAAATATAAAGAAAAGAGATGACACTCATACATGGAGCGTCACATTTACAACTGTACCGTTTTTCAGGCTTCTTACTACATCAGTATGAGGAGGTGCCTGAAAGCAAGCAAGGATCAAACTGTGTCTACAACTCTTCATAATCACATTTTGTTGTTAGCAACTACATATATGTTACTAACAAAAAAGCTGAAAGATGCGACAAAATCTGGCATGGCATCTACCTTAATTTACTTTACTTTCTCCGTGTTTGTTTTTCTGGTGTTGGAACTCCAAGAACGTGAAAAGGGTTCACCATCACAACTTAAGAGCGGCAAAAGCAAACCAACTCAACCAGGTGGGTTAGCTCACCTGGCCACCGGGCTCCTCACTTGAGTGAGTGACCTGGGTTCGTTCCCATGAGAACGAATTAGGAAAGGAGATATAAGGTTGGACTTGGAGATATGAAGTGTAAGGAGACTTGGTGAACTAACTTCTAACTACTAACAACTAACATTTACCGATAAAAAAAAAAAACAAACCAACTCATACTATTATCAAGATTAATAGCAACATGTCAAGTGTATTCATACATCTTTTTATTATTTGCTGTCACTCGTATTTGTTATGATATAATGTTCTGTCTATGGTATAACTCACATTTTTATGTAGATGCCATTTGGCTCTATGTCAAATACAAGTTTGAGTTGATAATCAATTCCCTTACATTATTCAGATTAATTAATTTACTAAGAATTGGACTCTCTTTAGTGGTTTCCCACCTCTCTACCTTCCCAGCCTTCCCTCTGATCTTAATTGGAAGATCTTTCAGTTCACATTGCGGATTCACATTTGACATTTCTTAATTTTTCTTCACTTTTCTCATTATATTTTACTTCAAATTAAGAACCCCAGAACGAAGTCTTCCAAACCAATAAAGTTGAAATTGTAGGCCACGGTTCAATCATCTTTTTCAAAAAATTACTCAATTTCAGTTCAAGTGCAGTACTTCACACATGTGAAAATGTCAATGATGTGACAAAATAAGTTCGAGGAACACTTTAGGCAATGGAAATAAAAGAAAGAATCTACTGATATTGCTCTATGTCAGGCTTTAAGATAACATTACCTTTGATGGATCGTTTGCTATTCTCCTAAGTCTGTCAGATAAGCAAAGATAGCCGAATTACCAAAACACTGATATAAACCCGGCTGCAATGCCGCCAGCAGTTGTATAAAACGTAACAGGAGATGTCCCAGTGACAACAACAGAAAATGAAAGGATCACAGAAGATACTGTTGTAGAAACTAGCTGTCCCCAAAATCCAAAACTTCCCAGTCTCTTAAAGTACCTTGAAGTTTTCCCAAATCTGTTTGAAACCTAAAGCAGACAAGTAAAAATAGATTTTTAAAAAGGAGAATTAATATTTTTAGGTTAATTTACCGATAATAAGTGAGGTATTTGGGTCAAATCATGCATCAGAGTGTAAACTTTTGCTTAAAGAATTCCGAGATCACAATTGCATCACGCATAACTTACATCAGCAAGACCGCGATTCAGTTTCTGTATATGCTTATGTGAAGACCACTATTATAATTACTCAGCTTAATTTTGCATATATACAACTCACCAATTTTATCAAAAATTAAATGGCTCAGATAATTATCGAACTCAGACAACAAAAAATGCAAATTGGGAAGAAATCTTGGGTTTCCATTAAATGGAAAAAAACAATTCCTATTATAGCTCTACCAAGGAGCAAAACCCTAAACCCTAAATTCAGATCATTCGTAAAAATGTAACACTCAACCCAGCAATTCCGAAGACGAACGCTCTCTGAACCCCAATCCGCATATATATTATGTTCTAACAGCCACACAAATGAACGGCGATAGAGAGAGAGAGAGAGAGAGAGAGAGATACCTGCGCAAGTTTGGCCTTTTGTGTTGAGAATGTGCCGCCGTGTACGGAGGAGCTGGTGGTGGAACGCCGGAGCAAGTTGCCGGCAGCTTTGCATAGTTTTTCAAGGTTGGTGCTTACTAATAATCTGAAGCAAGGAATAGCCTTCTAGGCAATTGGTCACTGCTTGAGCAACAATGTTACATATCAACGCATCAATAATCGTTTATTTGGAAATACTTAAAAACAATTTTTAAAATGTGTAGATTTATATAGAATGTCCTATTATATATGTAAATTTTTATAAAATGGAGAAATAGAAAAAGTAACACTCCCTCTGTCCACCAAATTATTTCTTATTTTACTTTTTTGTTTGTCCATAAAACTTTTTCTCATTTTCTTATTTGGAAACAACCTACACTAACAATAAAATTTTGGGTCCCACAATACTCTTACTTTTTCCTTACTTTATCTATCATTTCAATATAATACTACTTTTCATTAAATCTCATGCCCACAAAGAAATGGGAAAAAGTTTCATAGACGGAGAGAGTAATTTTTTAAATAATTAAAAAAATAAAACAATGATGCATTAAAACAAAAATATATTTGACAAAAGAATAAGTTAAAAATAGTGTCATTCATTGTACACTTAGGGTGTGTTTTATTTACGGGACTAAATAGTCAATCCCCCTGACACAGGATCATTCCTGCCAAAATATATTTTGACTATTTAATCCCGTAAACAAAACACACCCTTAATGACTTAAATGAGTTTGAGCAACTTTCGTGCACACAATTTTATTTTACGTTTAATATATTTAGGGTGTATTTTATTTAATGGACTAAATAATCAATCTATTAGTATTTTTTTTACAGAAATAATTATGTGTTTTGAATTAACTATTTAATCCATTAAACACAATCACGAATCTCAATTTGGTCAAACAAAAGAGAGAAAATATTTATATCATTAGCCACTTTTAAATAAAAATCTTTATATATATAATATTTGTATATAGTACGGATATATATAGATTAGATTAATGTCTCAACTTAATCATGTTAAGTTGAACTGTGTTGAAAATGGTGCAAGCGGACAGAATATGTTTAGGACGTTATCATTTATTTATACGGGAAATTCAGATGCACATCAAGTTTTAAATTTAAATAATGTATCGAATCCTTGCGTCAACTCGTGACTTGCTTCAGAACATTTTTTCTTAATTCAAACATATTATAGAATATCTGACATACAAGTTTGTCAAGGACAATAAATAAATGAATTCAACGTCTTTATTCTATTCAAATTTTTAAATGAAACTAAAATTTCATAATATTTAAGTTTTTAGATGAATTAAAATAATTCTAAAAAAAATTAACTAGAAAAATTTCATCATTCCAAAAAAGAGTGATGATTCAATATAATATTGAACTTGAAATATTTCATTGTCGCGTCTATTTAGTCCATCAATGTATGCATGTTAATACGCTATTGAATAATCACAATATAAATTTAAAAATTTTCTACAAGAAGAACACATATTTATTTTATAGAGCTTTTTTATACTCTTTTCCGTCTCAATTCTTTTTTCCACAATTTCTATTTTGAAATGTCCCAACCCTTTTTCCTACCTTAAAAAGGAAATAATTTACACTCATAAAAATCAATAAAGTACACTTTTTATATTTTATTATTAACTTCACACTCATATATTTTACTTTTTCTTAATTTGTGTGCCCAGGTCTTTTGGAAAAAAGACCCAGGACAGAGGGAGTATTATTTAGGATATCGAGTTGGTTAACGTTAGTCATTATCTATAAATCATATCAGATATATCTAGTGCATGGTTAAAAATTGATGATCTACTACATATTGAGCTAATTGTCAATCATAGTTTTATAATAAATTTAATAATTTATAAAGTATACTAATTGAATTATAAATTTATTACACGTTAATGCGATGAATAGTGTGACAAGCAGGCATTTAGACCCTAACTAATGTTATCTAACTCGACACTCTAATTAACTTTAAAAAAAAAAGTTCTTCTTCTATAATATACTATTATGCATATTTTTAACAGAAGAGGGGTGCACTCAATTAGTGAATTAAAATCTTCCAAAAATTTCTACACATATAATAGAAAAATAATCTAAAAAATTCTAGAAAACGATCACTTATGCATGGCCTCCTAAATCCACCCTAAAATCACATGCATGAATTTTCATTGTACTATAAAGGCACAAGCATGCATGGCTGGACAACATTCTCAATTTTATACCATCATACCTTTCAAACTATAATTTGAACAAACGTATATTTCCAAATTTATCAGTAACTAATTAATAGAGTGAAAGAACTCAAGAAGATTTTTTCATTTTATTGTTGAGGTTTTCGGGGACTTTGAGAAAGTTTTTGAATGTGAATATATAGATCCAAAACTTATGCATTTATCGATGAATATTTGAAATTTGAAATTATATATTAATTCATTTCACATATCCTTTTCTTTTTTAGGAAAAAGTTTGGGTTTTTAGCTTTTTATTTGTTGAGCAGTTAATTTATAGCAAACATACAAAAGATTCTCAAGAACTGCAAACAAATTTAGCTCCTTCATTCATGGCTTTTTAGCAAATGATGTCCCATTTCATCAAATCTTAAAAAGTGATTCCTAATACAGACAAATAATGCACGTTTAAAGCACACACTATAATGCCTTTATTTCATGCCAAGTCTTTAATGTATTCTCCAAGGACTATTGCATGTCATGAATATTAGCTCCAAGTACAATTTGTTTATTGAAATTTTCATTAGCAATTTTATAACATTAATACATACAATAAAGTAATACCATACACAATTCAACAATTTAATTTATAAGAATAGTGATTTTATTGAGTGAATGCAATGATATTAATATGAATCTAGCTTCATATGGAGTATGATAATTTATCAATAATAATTAGAGTATGTTTCTTTTACACCAAATACATCATGCAATTTAAACTAATTTTAAAAAAAGTTACACATGTTATTACTCAAAAATATAATTTTAAAAGTACAATTTTAACAATAAAATGCATGATTTTATAATAATAAACATTTGATTTCACAGTGCACCTAAAACTAAGACAAATAATTAATATTGATCGATAACTTATAAGCATTTACTAAGGGTTCATTTGGTTCAATTAATAAAATAAATAAGTCAAGATAGATTAGACAAGATTATAATCTAGAGATTATTATCTAGGAGTTAAATAGTATATTTGGATTGATGGATTAAGATAATTAGTAATGTAAGATAATTTTATTTGGGTTCTTTACTATTGGGTACAATTCTCCTAGTGATTTTTCTCCGAGCCCAATAAAAAACAAATTTTCCTCCCCAGTACAAATAGTACAAAAAACACCTACTAATGACTCATATACCTGAAAATGCTTAGGTAACTCAAACCTAACCCACCCATCTGACACCATTTTATCTCTCTCCTCTCTATTCAACCTATTAAATATATATCCCCTTTCCACAACCCCTCAGTCCTCATTCTCTCTCTTTCCCATTCCCATCTCACTCTCTACCGTCGCTCAGATGGCGCCGGCCGACTCCGACTCCGGTCCTCTCTCTCATATCTCACAGCACCTTTCTCGGCCCCAAGTCCACACAGTTCTCTGGCTCGCTTCAGAAATTCCATGGTGGCTTGAGCTCTGCGAGGAAGAAGCCGAGGAAGAAATCGGAGTGTGGCGGTGGCTTGAAGGAAAGAGGGATGGGAAGAAAACGGCGGCGGTGGCTGGGAGCGTGGGGGATAAGATGACCAGTCCGCCGTCCACCGCCAGGCAGAGATTTTTCCGTCGTTGGGGGTTAGCTTAAACGCTTGAACATCGACGACAATTTCTGTGGTCTTCTCCATTGTGGGTGATGGTTCAGCTGCAATTTCCGGTGGCGGTTGAGCATCGGCCATTAATTCTGGCGTGAAGGAGTTGTTGTACGAAGAGTTGGCTGTGGCTTGGAGCTTCGAAGAAGGCTTTGCTTGAGACTCTCCATCTCGCCGGAGAATGAATTCCGCCGGTAACCGTCTCTCTTCTGGTGTTTTTAGGCCTCAATTTTGTAGAATGTTTTGCTGAAGGAGGTTGGAGGTTCTGCTCTTCATCTTCCTGGAAACTAATGGATCTTCATCTTCTTGATATTTCTCACTAAAAATATTTTTTTTTTCAGTGAAAAAAAAAAAAGAAACAGAAAATTGGGATTTCTTAGATTTAATTTCTGCTTTTTTTACTTTAATTACCATTATTAATCAAATATAATTTCGTTTTGTTTGGAACTCAGATCGTGCATCGTTTCTTTTGCCAATTACAAACATAATTGTCTGAATGTTGTTACAGTACATTAGATTGCACAGGGTAAAATACATGGAGAGAGAGAGATTTAAATTTGGTGATGAGGTGAGCAGATGCATGTTTCCGAGGATAGCAATTGTTTATAAATTTGAATTTTTATTTTTATTTTTAAAATTTATGAATATTTCATAAAAATTGCTTAAAAAAATCTAAATTAAAAAATAACTAACATTTGAACTTATCAATTATTTAATTTGAACTACGATTACAAACGTTTGAACTTTTACATTTTTTTTTGAACTTATGAATATTTTGCTTTTTATAATTAATAATATAATTGAAAATTAAATATATTTTAATATAATAATTATAATTTATAAATTAAAGTTAGACAAAAAAATAGCAGAGGGGTAGAAAAGTAAAATGGCATATGAAAGAGAAATATGAAGAGAGAGGGAGGAAGAAAACAAAGGCAAGTCCAATCAAGTCCAATCAATGGGCAGCTCTGCAATTCCAATTTTGATTATTATGCTTAAATTAGGTCTGTCCAATTTTGATTATTATGATTATTATGAAAACAAAGGCAAGTCCAATTTTGATTATTATGTTTAAATTAGGCCTATTACGTATATTGAATATAAAAATAATGTATTATTATTAAATATGTACAATACATCAAAAAATAATTTTATTATTCCTCTGGATATATTTTTTATAAATTAATTTTACTGTACCACTTAATAAATCTTTTATTATATACATTTTAATAAAATAATTAGTACAGCTAAAAATATAAACAAGGTTAAAACAAAATACAAATAAAAATACTTCACACATTTGAACGATTGGGCCTCAGGAAATAACATTCAACAATTTGAATTCATTGACATTAATTGATTAGACTAGTTTAGTACTACAAAAAAAAAAAGAGTGGAGAGAGAAGAAAGGAGAAAGAAGATTGAGAAAAAAAGTTGAGAGATGAGAGAGAGAGAAAGTAACGAAATTAATGTGGGTGAGTTGACATGTGAGAGAGAAGATAGAGAAAAAAAATGGAGAGATGAGAGAGAGAGAGAAAGATACCGAAATTAAGGAGAGGAAAGTGGAATGTGAGTGAGTTGACATATGAGAGAGGAGAGAGAAATGAGAGTTGATGGAATAAATTATAATTGAACTTTAATAGAAAATGAGTTTGAACTGTAGTTACAACGTCTGAACTTTTACTTTTTTTTTTGAACTTGGAATATTTCGTTTTTTTTTTTTTTTAATTTTCGTCTGAACTTTTTTTTTTAATTTTCTATTTTGCCAAAATATTTTAATATATGTGTGATAACCAAAATAAATGCATTTCCCCTTCAAAGATTTTGTAGTTGGCAAAATTTGTTTGCGCCTTTCCATGCAAACGTCAAAATTAATTTTTTAGAGAAAGAAAAAAAAAATGTCATATACAATTAGAGGTCTGATGATACATGTATGATTTAATAGGGTGGGGTGGTATGATGTCCTATATAATAGGCTTAGATGTCTTAGCAATCAGACATGTGTGGGGTGGTCTGATGTATCTTGCTTAACCTATATAGGCAGAGACTTGGGCTACCAGTAAAAAAAAGCAATGTATTGGGTTGAGGGTGAAAATGTTAAATAGTGTGTAGTTGAGAGCCAATTTCTCATTTTATTTTGAATGTTTGGATTGTAAGATTAATAATAAAAAATATATAAAATTGACAATTTTGTCAATTATATCATAAACAAAAATAAAGTGAATTATAGTTCTCCTTTTCAATATAAGAGGAGTATTTTAGTAAAAATAAACACAATGAATTATTATCATACCTCTTCCCTAAGATAATATTATCTTCCATTCATAAGATAATTGAATTTTAGTTTTGGACTTTTTATTAATCTTGAGTTTTTGTTCATTAAACCAAACATCAAATTAGATAAGATAATTTAATTTATCTTAGATTATCTAATAAAGAGGCCTAATAAAATATGAGGTAGGTTTTTTTTTTTCGAGATAATTATTTTGACATCAACCCTCAATTTTCAACAAAGTTAGTTTTCACACGTACTGTAAGCAAAAAAGAAAGTTATCCCTTTTCCTAAAACGAAGTGTCGAATTATTATGCCCATAACACATTGTTTCCTTCAAAAAAGGAAAAAAGAAAAAATGTATATCCATTTTATTCAATCACATAAATAATTGAAGCATGGTTTCTCACTTTTAACAAGAAATCACGCATCAGCTTTTCTCCATTTTAATCTGAAGTCAAACCCTAAGGAACTCCACTAGCAAGTACTACTTCCTAAGATTTATAAACTCACAAGTTTGAATCATCAAAATCTATATTAATACAAAAGGTCAGCAATTTTTGTATGGTAATTAATTAAATAAACTTAATTTATATCACGCACTATCATATTTTAATATTTTATTGCAGCCTTGCTCGATAAATAAAATACTATTTTGTAATCAACGATTCAGATTAGTATCATGTTTTGTTGCAGCCTTGCTCAATAATTAATTAAAACACTCATATTTTATACACACATATATATAGTAAAAAAATAATAAATAAAATACTATTTCGTAATCAATGATCCAAATTAGTATTAAACAATATCATAATATTTTATTATTTATAAATCAATTATCAACAAACAGACACAGGCTGCTGCGTAGAAGTATTTTTCAGTTCGTAAATAATTAATCATATGTTTTAAATTTTTCTAATACAGCCCTATATTTTTCATATACGAGTTATTCTAAGATGGTCTCCATATGCTATTTTTGTATTGTTAATACTGATTAGTCCTATTTAGTAACATTAACTGATTCGTACGTAATCCATCGACAATATTGTAATGGGAAAAAAAAATGTAACAATCAGTTATAACAAAAAATAAATAAAAAATTCAAACATCTCATGTGCAACTGGAGCATAATGCACTCAGTCAACAATTAAGATTATTTACACTGAAAAGTTAAGTTTGACATTATAAAAAGTGCGGGTTATTAATTACACCGAAAAGATTATACTGTTATCAATTTAGTATAAACATTTTATTTCAATTAGCCCACATTTATTAATATAAATAGTCCTAAATATTGAATGGATACACTTTGCACCAGATGTATACGAGACTTATTACTTCCTCCGTCCCAAAAGACAATGCATATTTTCTATTTTGGTCTGTCCCACAAAAAGTTTGCATGCCTAAAAGTGGAAATCATTTATTAAACTCTACTCTCACAACACACATATAATATTCATAAAAATGTACTTATTATACTTTTTTCTTAAATCGTGTGCCCAAAAGACACCGCAATATCTTCTGGGACGGAAGGAGTATATTCTAAATTTAAAATAATTAGGATTTGGTATGGTAGAAGACTGAAAAAGTCAATAGAATGTGGACTTCAGCTGCTCCATATACATAAGCTGGAGTCCAACAACTCATTGCGAATGTCCTATAGCTATGACACAATATTTACAAAGATTCCACTTTTGTTACTAAAGCACTGCAAATATAAGCAAAGTTCTAACAGAGTATTGACAGCAAAAAGTACAAAAAGAAGGAAAAAAAAAACCAACCCGCTGCAATTTCCCATATATGCTCCTAAAATATTTCACTTTCAAATTATCCTGACTATAGATAATTAATAATAACAATACTAATGGGATATCCCTGAATATTTGTTATACAGCAAAAAGCACAAAAAGAATAGAAAAAACATTCCGCTGCAATTTCCCATGTATACTCCTAAAATATTTCACTTTCAAATTATCCCAACTGTAGATATTGTTCAATAGATACATTTTAGAATTATACACCCTCCATTTTCTTTACATTGAACTTTTTATTACAATGAATGTCCTCTTATACGTTTAACACTTCATTTGTTTAGAGAGATTTTTTAACAAAATATTACTTTTATTAATTTTTTTTTACTTTTTTTATATTTTTCATCACAATTTTATAATAAAATAACTATATTTCGTAAAATCCGTGTTGTTTTTAAAAGTTAAACTTAAAAGAGATATGGGAAGAGTATACAATAATATATTGTGGTAGAAAATATTGTACAATTAAATGTATTACTCTATCCATGTCATATATAATGCTATATTTAGCCAAAAAGTTTATCACACACTTATAAGAATTTAACTTTTAACTAATTTAACTTTACTATTCCCTTTTAAAATATATTACTACCTTCGTCCCGTAGGAATTTACACCTTAATGGATGTTTCATATGTAAAGTGATGGTATATGAATTGAAAATGTGCACGTAAATTAATATATTTTTTTTTTAGTAGTGTGCAAATTTATACGAGACGTCCAAATAAAAAAAAAATGTGTAAATACTAATACAATAAATGAGTTGGTGAGAGTATGTTTTATGGGACTAATCTTGAAATAGAACGAACGGCTTCTCTTATTAATGTAGTGTGGTCCCACCAACTTTTCTTACTTGCACTGTCCTTTTTTTGTTCACCAAAACAAACATCTGAGTAGTTGCTCACCCTCTCTGTCTCTCCCTCATGAAATAGGAGTGAGTTTGCAGTATGCAATTTCGTGGGGCTTTTCTTCCATGCTCGCAACAATGATTTGCAGCAATTTTCATCTCCTCCAACTTTCATCTCTGTTTCTGCTGATTCTGTCTCCTCCTCCTGCATATGGCCTCAACTTAGATGGAACTCTTCTTCTTTCACTCAAATATTCCATTCTAAGTGACCCTTTGTCTGTTCTTGATAACTGGGATTACAATGATGCTACCCCCTGTTCTTGGACTGGCGTCACATGTGCTCAAATTGAATCCAATTTTGACACATTCAGAGTCATTAGTCTAACTCTGCCCAACTCTAATCTTCTTGGTATCATACCCGATGAAATGGGGTTCATCCCTCATTTAACAACTCTTGATCTTTCTAACAATTTCTTCAATGGAACTCTGCCTACTTCCCTCTTTAATGCCTCCGAAATCCAAGTGATTTCTCTTTCCAACAACGCCGTCTCCGGCGTGTTGCCGGAGCTCGTTTCGACCACTCTGAGGGTTCTCAACTTGTCACGGAATGCTTTAACTGGGAATATTCCACGCGCCATCGTTAATCTGCAGAATCTCACCGTTGTTTCTCTGAGGAGTAACTATCTTTCCGGCCTGATTCCCGGCGGCCTTCGATCCATCGAGGTTTTCGACCTGTCCTCGAATCTGTTGAACGGATCGTTGCCTCTTGAATTTGGTGGTGGTCGTTTGAGCTACTTGAATCTTTCTTCAAACAAATTATCCGGCATGGTGCCCCCGGACTTCGCGGCGGAGATCCCTGCAAACGCCACGATTGATCTTTCGTTCAATGACCTCTCCGGCGAACTGCCTGAATCGATGGCGCTGTCGAATCAGAAAACGGTGTCGTATGCAGGGAATGCGGAGCTCTGCGGGAAACCACTCAAGAAACTGTGCGTTGTCCCCTCGACATTCACATCTCCGCCGAATGTTTCCACGAATTCGTCTTCCCCGGCGATCGCAGCTATTCCGAAGACGATTGGGGCAACGCCATCGCCGGATTCTTATCAAACGACGTCGACCTCCGATGGGGTTCCACAGCAGCATGGGCTGAAACCCGGCGTGATCGCCGGAATTTCTGTCATCCCTTTAGCAGGGATTGGCCTTGTTGCGACGCTAATTCTTTACATCTATCAGAAGAGGAAAAAGACAGCAGCTTCCGCAACTAAAGAAAGCTCTGTTTCATCGATTAATGCTTACGAATTCAAGAAAGATTCAGAGCCATCATCGGAATCAGTGGTCAAAGAGGCAAGAACCCTTCCGGCGTGGTCTTGTTTAAGTACACGCAACGGAGAAGAAACGTCAGATGCCACAGGATCAGAGAGTGATGAAAATATCGCTGATCATCATCATCATGCTCAATCTCAGCTAGAAAATCAGAAACAGATGAAGAATGAGAGATCATTAGTGATGTTTGATGGCGAAACGGAGCTGGAAATCGAGACGTTGTTCAAGGCGTCAGCGTATGTTCTGGGGTCGAGCGGCGCCACCATTGTGTACAAGGCCGTGCTTCAGAATGGGGCGGCGTTCGCCGTCAGAAGGATCGGAGATAGCGGGGTTGAGAGGGTGAAGGAACTGGAGAACAGAGTCAAGGTAATTGCTAAACTGCGCCATGAAAATCTGGTTCGTGTTAGAGGATTGTATTGTGGAGATGATGAGAAGCTCGTGATTTACGACTATGTCTCCAATGGAAGCTTAGCCAATGTTGGTTACAGTAAGTTGATCTTTCTTTTAACTTATTTTCGAATCTAATTTTAAGCAGTTTTTGTTAAGATTTAGTGACATGCACTTTTGTTTCATTTGCATCACATTCTTATTGTATGCATTGCAACATCTCTTTCCGTCGATAATTCCATGAATATTAGGACCAGAAATTGTGATTTTCATTTAGGATATAGTGAAATATTAGATTGTTTGAGACCACATTTGTGGTACATCATATTTTCTCTCTCATAGGCCTCCCATGTGAGGCAAGTAACGCTGAAAAACTCAGATATATGAAACACATAATAAGCCAAAAGCATGTGCTGCCTTTTCTTAGAGAGAGAGAGAGAGAGAGAAACTCATAGTTACAATCTCCCATAAACATGTTGTTCCTCTGTTTTTCTTTAATTTATTTTTTAATTTAACTTTTTTATAATTAACATGGAGTACTACGTTTTGTCGACTAAATTTTCAGGAAAAATTGGCTCATCGCCATATCATTTGCCCTTCGTAACCCGGCTCAGGATAGCCAAAGGTGTAGCCAGAGGACTAACATACATCCACGAGAAGAAATATGTGCATGGCAACATAAAACCTAGCAACATTCTCCTAACACCTGATATGGAGCCCGTAATAAGTGATTTTGGACTTCACTGGCTCATACACGGCAAGCATACCCGCAAATCCGATGGCCCGGCCCGACATTTTGGCAGCAAGAGATCATCCGGCGACCAACACGATAATGCCAGCAGCCCGTATATCGGATTCGTCGGGTGCACGTCCCCTTATCATGCACCCGAGTCACTCAATAATGTCAAACCTAATCCAAAGTGGGACGTCTATTCTTTTGGGATCGTGTTGCTCGAGCTCTTGACCGGGAAAGTCTTCTCGGAACGGGAGCTCAGCCAGTGGACCGCAGCCGAGGATCCCAATGGGGTCCTCAGGATGGCTGACGTGGCAATAAGGGGTGACGTGGCGGGACGAGAGGAGGCCATGCTGGCATGGTTTAAGCTAGGTTTTAGTTGTGCTTCTTTAGTCCCTCAAAAAAGACCTAGCATGAAAGATGCTCTTCATGTGTTGGAAAAAATCCCATGAACTAATGATGGTGTTGGAAGGAAAAGAGGTAGTCTTGTTGGATAAAAAGGTGATAAAGGGTTTGTTTCCTTTGGTCTTTTTTGACTTAGAATATTATGAAGTGGTGAATCTTGTTCATAATTAAGGTGATTGGAGTGGTTTCTATGAGTACTTGCTTTGTTGCTAAGAAATTGAACTCAATTATTAAAGTAATTCATTATTGCATAGTTTGCATGTGTGTAGGATTTGATTGATTAATTTGGTGTCATCTCAACAAAAGAGCACCAGCAAGTTAAAATAATGTTTATATTTCAACCCTAGTTTTTTTTTTATGGGAACCGACATTGATTTTTTTTCCAGTTTGAGTATGATTAAGTCAAATGTTAGAATGTATTGGTCTAATCCATCATGTTTAAGATATGTACTTTTTTTGTATTTAATTGGAACTAAAGCATACGTGTATATTGTATTGTAGTTGTTAGATTTTGTTTTTTTAATTTTTATATGTGAATAGTATTCACGATGATAATTTTGGCAAAGTATATTTCATTATATACGCATTAGTTTATATACAATGTGATGTTAGTTCATATATAGTTGGTGTTAATTCATAAACAATATGATTTTTGGTTCATTTATTGCGGTATATAATATGTGGTGTTAATTTATATACAATATGTTGTTAATTCATATAATTGTCGTGTTAGTTACTATACAGTATTTTATGTTATTTACCTATATAACAATCAAATCTCAAAATACTTAAATAAATTGTTAATCACCTATAAAATTTACTATATGTATCATTTACATAATACTTAATTTGTTATTATTATATTATTTTTATAGACATAAAAAACATGTATTTAAAATTAAAAAACAAATACTCCCTCCGTCCCGTAGGAATTTGCACCCTACGGGACGGCACATTTTTTAAGAAAAAATAGTTTTATATATAAAGTAGTGTTATATGGGTAAATATGTGTAAAAGTTTGTGAGTGTGCACGTAAATCAATGCTTCCTTTTTTAGTAGTGTGCAAATTTGTGTGGGACGTCCAAATAAGAAAAATGTGCAAATTCCTGTGGGACAGAGGGAGTATAAGAAAAGTTAAAAGTAAATAATTTATAGTAATAAAAAAAGATCCATTAAGTTTTGATGATGAGCTTGGTAAGAAAAAATTTCAATAATAATGAGAATAAACATATAATAATTATAATAGTTAAGAAGCATAAAAGATATAAGTAATATTTTTTTTCCTCCTAAATTTAATAATTTTTACTCTTATTTTATTACACTCTTCTCAACTTTTAATCATTCTCCTCAATTAATTTTTCATGTCACAATCAATAACTTTTTTTATTAATATTTTTAAAATTAAAGTACAACACTAATAATATAATTATAATAAAAATAATTATTCACTCAATAGGAGAAAAAATAAAATTTCATTTTATCAATACTTGGACAAAAATGGTTACATGAGATTCAGATTGCACTTTTTGACAAGGATGTGGGCCATGTGTCGAATATGATATTGAGGCCCATATTTAATCCGACCGTATTCTCCAAGCCCGGGTGAAATTGGGCTAGTAAACTTCTTGCCAGTTAGGAGGCTTTTTTCTTGCCCAAACCCAAACTATATTTAAAATTTTTGTATATTCCCTGTACGTACCATAACAATGCTAAAAAATTTTTACAGGTCATTATAAACGAATAATTTATTAACATTTAATTTTAAATATAATGAATATAATAACATTAAAGATAAAAATATGAAATGAATTTAGCATGAGTTTTCATAGCCAGATGTCTTATGAAACAAGGATTATATAAGAATTTTAAAATAAAAAACAACTTCTTAAATAACTTAGAAGTCTTTAGA
>JAPKLY010000006.1:2407896-2484517 GCA_026898435.1 Prunella vulgaris | reverse complement strand
TGTTGCCTTTGATTCTGAAATTGTGTTCGTCTTCTTGGAAATCTCTCCTGCACAGAGATCCTGAGTTAGCGGTGGTAGTTGGTTAAATTGAAATTAAGGTGCTTAAGTGAACGGTGAAAAGATATTTGCTTTGTGCAATTCTCCTCTAAGTATTCTTTCCTTCTAGAACCTGTCACTGTATAGTCTCAATATTGGATTTCAATCTCGAATTAAGCATTATCGATAACTGTTGTTTTTTAATGATGTGTCTTAGACAGTCTTCTCAAGTTATGTGTTGAAACTTGAAATGATTTCAGGTAAATGGGATAGAAGCAAATACATTGGTGTATCTCTCGTTGGGCAGTGATGGGATTTGCAAGGTTGGGTCTGAAGTTTCTAGGCGTGCATGTCATTGCACATGATCCTTAATGCCCGTGCAAGTGCACAATTGGATTAGAGCTTGTCAGCTTCTATGAGGGCCCAGGTTTATGCTTCATCCTGAATGAGCTAAAAAAATCAATAAAAATATTAGTTGATGCTTAACATGGGAATTTATTGAACTCTTTCACTGATTTTGTAATGCATATGATTTCAGGCAGCACTTGATGTTTCATAATAGAGTCACCGGCCAAAGATAGCAAGTTGGTACAAAATGAGAATGTTATTGCAACTCCACATCTTGGTGCCAGTACAATGGAAGCTCAGGTTTGTTAAATATTTTTTGTGCATCTAATTCTCGCTCTACAGCGATATACTTGCTTGTGATTATCATTCTGACCCGGTTATATTTGAATTTACATCCAGGAAGGTGTTGCTATTAAAATAGCTGAAGCTGTGGTGGGGGCATTGAATGGGGAGCTTGCTGCCACTGCTGTTAATGCACCCATGGTTCCTGCTGAGGTACTCAATTATAGTATTGAGTCATTAATATGAAAATGACTTATAATGTACAGCCTATTCTCAAATCTCAGTACTACAATTGGAAGAGTTTAATATGAAAAGAATGAACCCTACTCTTTGTATTAGAATCAACCTTTTGATTACCTTAACACAAATCCTTTTTGTTAAAACATTAAATTTGTGATGTGTTAGCCTAGGGCCCTAGATCCGCATGAACGGAATAGAATTGGTAACTGGAACATGAATGAAACATGAAACTTAACAGGAACATGTTTGAAATGTGCAACTTATTGCCTTAGTATAGACAGTCTGGTGATTATTTTCTTTTGAATGTCGTTGCTTAAATGATCCACCAGTTGACCCCGTTATTATCTTCAATATGGAAAACTGTTTACCTTTATATGGTGTTATTTTCTTGTTTTCGGGAAGGATTTTAAACTAGTCTCGTTTCCTCATTGAATTATCATGTTCCATTTTGATATAAAATGTGCTAAGAAATCCGGCTGCTAATACAATCATTTTTGTTTCCATTCCAGCTTATGATAAATCTTCAAATATTTCTGGAATCAAAACACGAGCTCCGACTGTGCCTTCTTCTTTCATGTTTAAGAGTGAAGAAAGAGCAGTAAAATGAAGAGAGGCAAGTCAGCTATTATTGCAGTTTTTTACACCAAAAACTTACTAAATTTTATTTTGTTAACTTATTTCTATCGTTTTGACTTCATTTATTCTTTCAATATTTTTCAGAAGCTTGAGCAGAAAATGAAATCAACGGAAGCAGAGAAACATCAAATGCATGCAAAACCACAGGTTTCCTGATTACTGCAATCTTAATCTTATCTTGTATAGACACTTTACATCCAAAGTGAGCAAGTTACAAGAGATTAAAAAGACCATATTGAAAATGCAATAAAATAAAGAAAACGAGCCTAAACAGGAACCAAATACAAGAGATAAAAAAGACCATATTGAAAATGCAATAAAATAAAGAAAACGAGCCTAAACAGGAACCAAACAAGAAATTGCATCACTTGTGATTTTGTCAACTTAAATTTAGTGACTAATTATTAACGTGAAAAGCTATCACCCAGAACTGTATATGTAGCTTCTTTTAAACACAGAGAGTATCAAAGTATAATAAGCTTTTGGAGTGCAGACTAAGGCAAGAAGTGCTGATAAGGATCTCAGCAACTCCATTGCAACGGAAACAACAAAAAATGTTGAGTTTCCTGCCCAAAATTTAACAAAGAAAGTAATCTTATGATGTAAATTCATTAGATAACTTCCTATGTCAATTTCATAGGTGAATATTGGGTACTATCACATTTGTTTGCTTGTTTTATTTGTGAATATTATAATTTGCTACATAGACCAATTTCAAATATTACTAATAAATCAATAACTGCCAACATTACAAGAAAACATACAAGTTATATTGTACATTATAGCTTTGTTTGATAGGTTGTGACTTGTCATGCAAACAATTTGCGCAACTTGTTTACCAAAAACTGAAGAAAGCCCGCTTTCAAAATTGTTCAAGACAACAATACAAACATTCAAGTTGCACTCTGAAATTATATATTTCTGCAGTTTTAAATATTTAAAATAAAATCATTCGATAATTATCAAAACGTTTGTGTCTGCATACCATACCATATATTTCATATTGACAAAAAAAGAAGTGTTGTGTTCTATCCACACTAATAAAATGGTAAATGCATATAGGTAGAATAGGTCCAGATCATTGCTGGAATTGGCTGTCGTAGGAGCCTGAATCATAGTCGTGAGGACCATTATTACCATATGCACCTAGGTTGTAAGGATTCTGAATCTGATGAGTGTTTAGACCATTATTACCATATGTACCCATGTTAGGAGGATTTTGAATTTGATTCTGAATCTGATGAGGCTTTGAAGCATTGTTACTATATGCACCCAGGTTAGGAGGATGCTGCCACAGATTCTGATGAGCATTAAATTCTGCGTTTTGCACGTTGTTGCGGCTCATAAACTCATTCTCGTTCAACTGAGGCAGTAGGGGTTGATCATATGAATGTGCAAAGTTAGTCACTTGAGGTAGTTGCGAAGGATGATGATATGCATTGATGTATTCCCTGTAGGAGTTCATATTGTGTCCATAGTTTTCATCATTCATTATGTCTGGTTGCATCCTCCTCTCCTGTCCATAGTTTTCATCCATCATCATGTTTTGTTGATGCATCAACTGCGGCAGCTGTTGGGGATGAATATTTGTATTGGGTACTTGTGCTGCAACTACTCTATTATTTTTGTCTCGATACTTCTGAAACCATAGTTAAATGCAGCATTGATAAGTGTGTTTATTAGTATAGATAGTGAAATATTTTAAAGTGAAACAAACCTGTAAGTGGCTAGCAATATGGACCCTTGTAAGCGATGCATCTCCCATCAACTTGAGTATTTTTGTAGGGCTGATTCCTGTGTGTAACAAGCATTTTTAGAAATTGCAATCAAGAACTTTGAAATACTATCCTATATAAAATAGGCAGAGTATTGTATGAATAAGAGCATCATTTAAATTATTGAAATGTATTAATCATTAATACTAAAGAGTATCAATTAACATAATTTCAAAGTGAAATTGGTAACAACACTACAAAAATTATTTTGCAACCTGTTGTATAATCTTTATACTATATAAAGACAAAATTATAAAATCAATCAAAATCCTCGATTTCAAAATTCCTTTATTCTCATTAACTTTGGCATAAAGAGTTAATCTCGACTTTATATTTTAAGTGTTTAATCTTGACCCTTCATTTTTAAAATTTATAAATATATACATCTTATATAAATATATTCATAATATCAAATCATATATCTAATTTTTTAAATCTTAGCCGTTTATCTTAATTTCTATATTTCTATAAATTTTAACTCTAAAAATATTATTATAAATTATATAAATATTATTATTTATCTTTTGATGTTCTTTTTTATCGTATTTTGATATTCAAATTATTTATTTATCGTTTTATGTTCAATTTTTTTTGTAAGTTTGTGTTTACATCTAATAATTTGTCGATAAAATTATTTTATTGCTACATAATTTTCATGGTTCCTTTTGTAAGTAATATTTAATCTCTACAATTGCATATCTATTTGATTTCAGATTTTGATATTTGAATTATAATTCATATCTTATAATTTTTTTTAATTTTGACCATAATTCCAATTCTATAAACATTATAACTCAGAAGTTTTACGTTACAAAATATATTTCAATTCTAAACTATTACTATTTCTAGGAGATAAGTTATTTTATTATTTGACTTATTTAATTATTTTTAAATTTGATTTGTATAATATTTCTTCAAATCAATATAAGAAATTAAATAATATTGAAGGAAAATCAATTATCTTATAATTGAATATTATATTTATAAAAATTTATTAATTAAATAACAAAAAATATATAATTTTTTCTCTTATACATACAATTTTTATCTTTACTGCGAAATTCGCGGGTATACATACTAATATATGTAAATATATAACACATTTTTATATTTTATTTATCCTATCTTATTAAAATTTCAAAACATGGATACTTTTTAATTATTTGTTAAAATTTTGCAATACTGAAATTTCAAAGTTTGGGAATTCCGAAAGAAATAAAACATGCTTAACACTAGATGATTAATGGAAAACTTACTATTACTACCAAGAAACATATATTTTAACTATTTATCAAAAAATTTAAATAAGAAATAGATGATTGATGAAAGACTTACTTTCATTAGTACTCTCAATCTGTGCCACAGCTTTCTTGAACTTCCCATGAAGTTCCGAAGTCCAAATAACCCCAGGTTTCTTGACACTCACGTGTTCTCCTTCTCCTCGACTACTACCTTCACCTGATTTCTTTTTCTTTTTTTTCGCCATCAAAACAATTTCACTCACAAGACTAGGGGCACATTCTCCTACAATTTGGGGTTGTTTCAACATCCTTTTGAGATACGCATATTGCCATATGAATTGAGCCTCCTTATCCTCTACAGGCTTAGAGAGGTGAATACAAGCGCCACTTTGAATTCCTTTTATCACATTGCTCATTTCTTCATTTTTTGACATCGCTGATTATAAATAAATAAATAAATACTTTGTGTATATAGATTATTGTTAACTATACATGCAAGATCAATATATACACAAACTCCAGCTTTTGAAATCACTTATTAATAATAAATTCGCACATATATTAGAATATTATAAGTTATACATAAATATAAACATACTCACTTATGACTAGTACGTCCAACTTGTGAACAACGTTTTGGATAAATCGAAAGACATCCCGGTCACTTGTATCCAAATCAATAATCACCATGTCGAAATTAAATTTCTCGTTGTGTTCTCCAAGCTCGTCGAGGGCCTCACTGACTAATTTACACGTCCGCACTGAAATTTACAAGTCAATCACCCAAATAAATATATACCAAAAGACTTTAAAAAATTGTCAAATCAATTGGAATTATTAGGGGTGAGTATCGGTTCGGATTCGTGATCAAAATTTCGATCCAAAATTTTGGGTACAATATTTAAGTACACGAACCTAAAATAGTTCGGTTACGTTAAAATTAGGTCCCAAAATTTCGTCTACTCGAATTTGGGAACAATTTTTTTTTTTATTAATTAAACTCAGCATAACATTAATAGCCACAAATTATTATTTTTTTGCCACAAATAATATTTTTTCAATTAATAATTTTCACAAACAAAAAATTACGCTTTATAATACAAAATTATAAGTGCAACCTATCTAATTAATTCAAGTGCTAATGACTTATGTAATAATCTCAAGACAAATATTTGCATGAACTCGAGTTCACGGTAAATTCAGTTTATCAGCTATTATTATTATGCATATACACTATCACGGTTAAAAAATCAAGCACGCTTTTATAATTGTAATAGGATATATGAATAACATTGATAGTGACTATACATAGTCGTGATACGAGTTTATGTGAACTCGAGTTCACATGAGACCTACTCTAATCTCAATTATCTAGAATTTTATACTTCATAAAATTTCATAACTAATAACAACTAAATTCAAGTCACAATAATGAGATCGTGGATAGAATAAACTGAACACGTAGATCCTATTTTTTGTAATTAAAAAAAATATAGTAGACATTTAAAAAAAGAATAGTTCTTGTGTGTACTTGGGTGCATACTATGCACTTGAAATTAATTTTAATTTAATTTTAACTTAATTGCATCAAATCAAGCGAAGACCCCACCCAATAATATTATTCGATCATAATTTCTTATTTCTCTTGAGGTCTCAATAGCTTAAGCCCACAGTTAAATTCTCTGAGGTGATTGCAACAATTAAATATTATCTACAAAAAATTTCTACATAAGTTTCGAAAGTCTGGCATTTTTCTTCTCATATTCTTTCCTTTCTCCAACACATGCCAACAATTAAATTGTCAACAAAAAGCTTCAACCATAATTAAATTAGAAAAATCAATTCAAAATCTCGTTTAAAATTTTCTGGTCCTAAACTGTCAAGTTAAATTTTCCAGTGACTCATCATGATACACTATGGATAGGAACCTTAATTGTTTAATTATCAAAAGGATTTAATGAGATATTTCTTAATTGATTATACCAATTAGACATAAATAATGTGTCCATAAAATATAAAATATGAGTATACACAAAAAATAATTTATAATACTCAAAGAATAATTAAGCAGTACCATATGTTATATTCAAAGAAAAAGTTAATAATACCATATGAACAACTCATTAATACCCCAAAAATAATTCACCAAATACTCCAAGAATAAATTTGTAATACCCGAAAAATAAGTAATAATATATCCTAAGAATAACTCATTAATACTAAGTAAAAATCTAAATAATATGATTAAAAGTTGTGTGAAACTTTAGGGGATGAAGAAAGTATATTCCTTTAAAGGACTTCTAATGTTATTCTTTTGCCGTTGTTATTCTTTTGCAGTTTTCTTTTCTCCCACTCACCAAACAAGCCCTTACTATCATAGGATTTAAAGTCAAATTTTTTATCGATAGCATATTTTTGGAGTGAGATTAACTTTGGGCAATCCAGGCCTAAAATATTAAATTAATTAAGAAAAGAGATATAAAGGGAGAGAATCGAGTATAAGCATATATTACAACCCTGCCAGACTGGTTTTACATGCAATTCTTGGAACATACCAATAAATACGGAAGGAAAGACAAAAATAGAATTAGAACACAGAAGGATAAAAATAAGAAGAAATGAACTGAAATAATTTATCCAAAGAAAATCTTGTTTTGATAATACCCGAAAAACAAGTTAATAATAACCCAAAAACAAATCTAAGTAAATATCTCAAGAACAAATCTAAGTATATATCCTAAGAATAATTCACTAATATTCGAAGAACAATTAACAATACTCGAAGAATAATTTAGTAATACCCGAAAAACAAATCACTAATATCTCAATTGCAAAAAAAAAAAAAAACACATAGTATAGCATGTACTATGTGTTTTCGAAAATTCAAAATTAAAATCAAAATTGAAATTAAAATTCATCCTCTGCTAGACTGATAAACCAGCAAATGGTGTTGGGGCTTTAAACGACGCTGTTAAAACTTAATTTAATTTTTTTAACTTTTTGCTGGAAATAAAATTTGCCCCATTTGTTTATCGATGGCGAATAATTAATTATCATAATCACCCTAAATTGAGAAAATAAAGGAATCATATGTCTACATAAATAAAATTTTCAAAACCATAATGTGCCATTATAACGGTGCCCATAAATACTAATTGCCATTTAATAGAAATAATGTAAAAGAACAATGAATTACATACCTTTTTTTTAGTATCCAAAATTCAATATCAGGGGTTCTTAATGATTTGGAAGATTGCAAAAAATTAGGAAAAGAAAGCGACGGTAATTTCAATTGAAGGTATTAGAAAATGAGATATGTGAAACCCCCCACCAATCTACATAAAAAATGGTTTTTAAAAGTGTGTTATTATTTTATTATGTTTTTCAAAATAACGGCATCGTTTAAAGCCCCTACACAATTTATGGTTTATCACCCCAGTAAAGGATTCGCATGACTCACAGAAACTAATTTTTAGTAAGTAACGTGATCCAATCGAATAATTTTTCTCAATTCGGGTACCCGAATCCTGAAAATCATATTCCATCCCTAAAAAATATTGTATTTTAACACATGATATATAAGTATTTAACAAACAATACCTTCGTAGTTGTATATCAAAAGCTCCAATTCGAGAATCATCAAAGATAAAGCATCCTGGTCGACAATAAGGACTCGCATACCCGCGGGAAAATCAAGGGGAACGCTATTTGATTCCATTAACAAAATTGAAAAATAAGAAGATTAAGGTGTGACCGGAGGAGATAGGAGGGAAAGGATAGAGGTGATATGAAAGAGATTGGAAAAGATTGGAGGGATGGAGAGTTTGTTCAAGAGATTATAATTGGATATATATTGAGAAGTGAAAAAAAAAAGGGTTATTGTATTTTGTTGGGAAAAAAAAAACCGACATTGATTTTTTCCTGTTTGAGTATGATTAAGTCAAATGTTAGAATGTATTGGTCTAATCCATCATGTTTAAGATATGTACTTTTTTTGTATTTAATTGGAACTAAAGCATACGTGTATATTGTATACTAAGTATATGTGAATAGTATTCACGATGATAATTTTGGCAAAGTATATTTCATTATATACAGTAGCAAACATTTCAACGTATAATATTAGTTTTTATACAGTGTGGTGTTAGTTCATATATAGTTGGTATTAATTCATAAATAATATTATTTTAATTCATTGTATTTGTGGGATACAATATATGTTGTTAATTTATATACAATGTGTTGTCAATTCATATAATTATCGTGTTAGTTACTATACAATACTTTATATCATTTATCTATATAACAATCAGATTTTAAAATACTTAGAATAAATTATTATTTACCTATAAAATTTACTATATGTATCATTTACATAATGCTTAATTTGTTATTATTATATTATTTTTATATACATAAAACAACATGTATTTAAAATTTAAAAACAAATATAAGAAAAGTTAAAAGGTAAATAATTTATAGTAATAAAAAAATATCCATTAGATTTTAATGATGAGCTTGGTATGAAAAAATTTCAATAATAATGAGAATAAAAATATAATAATTATAATAGTTAAAGAGCATAAAGAATATAAGTAATATTTTTTTCCTCCTAAATTTAGTAATCATTACTCTCATTTGCTTACACTCTTCTCAACTTTTAATCATTCTCCTCCATTAATTTTTCATGTCATAATCAATAACTTGTTTTATTAATTTTTTTAAAATTAAAATACAACACTAATAATATAAATTATATAATTATAATAAAAATAATTATTCAATCAATAGGAGAAAAAATAAAATTTCATTTTATCAAGTAAGATGAAAATGGTTGAATGAGATTCAGAGTGCACTTTTTGACAAGGATGTAGGTCATATGGCGAATATGATTTGTGGCCCATATTTAATCGGACCGTATGCTGCAAGCCCACGTGAAGTTGGGTTAGTAATTTTTCTTGCCAGCTAGAAGGCTTTTTTCTTGCCTAAACCCAAACTATCTTCACAAGCTAGTAATATTTTAGGATTTTTTGTGTAAGGGTGGGGGGATTTATTATTTGAAATTTGTTTTTAAAATTTTAATTTAGTTCGAAATTTGAAAAGTAATTTTACAATATAATCACCACCATGCTTATATACCAAATTTCAAGAAAAAAAAAAAAAACTAAACTTACTGTCTTATTGTCTATAAGGAAATTCCTTCTATTTTAAAAATTACTTAGAATTCAAAAAGAATATCACACATTATGCATTAATATAACTTTTATAAAACTATGTCTTATATGAAAATGATTCATGATAAATTTATTATAAATTTTTTTAAATATTAAATATTTGATAAAAAACATAAAAAAAATTCAGGAGTACATAAAATTTGATTTAAAGAAATTAACAACAATTAAAATATAATGAGTAAGTCTCTTGTGCACCAGTTACACCGTGCAACCCAAATTCATTTTTAAAAAGTTGCACAATTTATTACTGAAAAGTTACACAAATTATTACTAAAAAGTTAAACCATTAAAGATACACTTTTCATAAATGAACTTGAGTTGCACGGTGTAACTGGTGCATACAAGACTAAGTCATTTAACACTAATTCGAATTTTAATATTCTTGATGAAATTTTGGATATCTTAAAATAATTTCATAATAAACTTATCATGATTCATTTTCATATAAATGAATTGGAAAACGAATAAAAAGTTTATACAAAAACCTGTGTGCACTTGAGTGCATACTATCTACATAAATTTTAATTTTAATTTTGAATTTTTGAAAACACCAAGTACATGCCGCACTATGTATTTTTTGGCGATTGAGATATTAATGATTTGTGTTTCGAATATTACTAAATTATTTTTCGGATATTGTTAATTGTTTTTCGAGTATTAGTTAGTTGTTTTTTAGATATTGGTAAGTATTAGTTAGACTTGTTTTGGGTATTAGTGAGTTGTTCTTGGAGTGTTAGTTAGATTTATTTTTGGGTATTCTTTAAATTTATTTTTGAAGATATTAATAACTTGTTTTTCGGGTATTATAAATTATTCTTCGGTGTTATATTAATTTTATCTTTGATATTATAATTTATTCTTTGGAAAAAAATATGTTCCTAATTTTTGTTCTAAATCTGCTCCAACAAGAATCACAATCATCTCCTTTGTTATCCAAATAAAAACATTCTCACGCTATTTTTGTAATTATATATATGATTCTAATTATAAGTTCTTAAAAAAAATCTATTCCTCCCACCATAGAATTCATTCGGTACTCTATTATCCTCGTTTGTAATAAGAAATCAAGATCCAAAATCTGTTTCAGTCGAAATCTAAACCAAAAACCCAGAACCCAAAATTAACTTTCTTAATTTTTGGATGCATTTTCGAAGCACGCTTACCATCAGCGGCGGACACAGATTTTTTATCCAGCCGAGACTCAAATTTAAAATTTTTATATATTCTCTGTACATACCATAAGAATGCTAAAATAATTTTATAAGTCATTATAGACGAATAATTTATTAACATTTAATTTTAAATGTAATGAATATAATAATATTAAAATCCATCATATTTTAAAGGTAAAAATATGAAATGGACTCAGCATGAGTTTTCATAGCCAGAGATCTTATGAAACAAGGATTATATAAGGATTTTAAAATAAAAAACAACTTCTTAAATAACTTAGAAGTCTTTAGAAATAAAAATTAATACTTTAGAGGACCTTTTACTACGTTATGTTATTAGAAAACAATTGATAGTTAATATAATATTTTAAACCTTAAGAATATATGTTGATTATTGAGTTTGTTAGATTTTGAATTGTGAATAATTTCGTTAACAATATAATTTATAAATAAAAAATTATCCAGAAAATTTGTTGATTAAATTCTAATTTAAAAGGTCCAACAAACAAAAATATGTATATAATGATTAATATATTTAAGTTTTTATAATTAAATACATAAAAATATAATAATAAAAAGGGAAAATATATATTTTTGTCCTATAAATTTTGTTGACTTTGGTTTTTATCCTCTTAAGTTTTGAACAGCAATCCTGCTGGTCTTGATTTTCTTGGCCCATCTTCCTTTAACTTACAGGTCCAACACGATGGGGAAACACTCCCTCAGGTGGAACCTGGGAATTCTAATTTGCATGGTGAACGTACTTCGGATATGGAGGTTGACTCGGATTCCTTCGCACAGCGTATTAATGTCCCGGATATCATGCCGATGCCTAGGACTTCCTTGAGATCCACGGGTGATATAGAGGCTGATTTCGGCCCTAGACCAGCAGGGCAGGCTCAACGTTCCTTTGCACAGGTAGTTTCTGGGGACCCGCCTCAGGATGCTACACTGCCGGTTTTTCGGAAGTCATTTGTTGAGGCAGTTGTGAATGGGGTGGGCCTGGATTCGCAGGATCCTATTACCTCCCCTGGTGTGCGGCCGAAACCCATTCGTCAGGGGGACTTCTTGGTGGTGGAGGTTGATGAGTTGGCTTACCGTCAAAGCGTAAGGGAATTTGATAATGCTCTAATTGGTAGACTGCTTACGCTACCTGGTAAGCCTCTACTGTCTCGTTTGGACTTATTAAATGAGTTGAAAGGAGTGTGGGGTACCCCTTCGGGACTGAAACTAATCCCTCTGGGCAAAGGCTTCTACACGATTCTTTTTTATTCCGAGCGGGATAAGTTGCGCGTTAACAGACGGAGGATTTGGCAGTTGACTACGGGGAGTTTTCGTCTTCAGCAATGGGTGCCGGACTTTAATCCGAACAAAGTCCAGACGACTTTGGCTCATGTCTGGGTTAGATTCTTGGATTTACCGATTGAATATTGGCATCCGACGATCTTGGAATCCCTTGCCTCTGCTGTGGGGAATTTGGTACGGGTGGACAGGAACACGGAGAACCGCACTTTGGGTCATTATGCCCGTTTGCTTATTGAGGTAGATCTTCGTAATACGCTTGAGCAAAAAATCATGTATAAAAGGGCGAACCAATTTGCCTTTACTTCTTTGCATTATGAAAACGTTCCGGACTTTTGCCGTGAGTGTAATTTGATTGGTCATGCTACCGCCCGTTGTAGGAAGTCTGGACCAGCTCCTAACTCTAAGCTTAAGAGGGGCAGGAGCCGTAGTAGACAGCGAAAACGCAGTTCCTCAGCGCCTCATGAGAAGGAACAACACCTGGGGGTGAGGGGGGAGCCCCTGGAGAGTACTGACGATCTTATTGCTCCTGAGGGGAAGTCGCATGATACTTCGGATGTGGTTGAGGAGGGGCTTAGCCTAGCTTTGGTCCCGGCAGTGGTGCAGCCTGTTTCTCAAGCCTTGGATGATCAGGGATGGAATGAGACCTCTAACTCTCGTCGTTCAAAATTTCGATACCCGGATGTGTCGGTACCGACTGGAGTCTCTATTAAGCGGGCTTTGAGAAATATGTCCCACACGACGGGACAAACCCCTCGACAGCTGGTTCCGCCCGTCGAATTGGGAGAACATCAGGAGGGTCTGAATGTGTCTTTCGCGGATGAGGTTTCTGGGGACCCTGGGCGGCTATTCGCCTCTCTCCGTAAATCTGTTGTCTCTGAATTTGTAATCGATAATTTAGCGCCGAGCTCTCGTGAGCTAGCTATAGTTGCACAGCGTAGCTGGGCTGACCAAATGGATGCTGAAGATGATTTTTCCAAGCCGCCGAAGCACGGCTCGCAGCACCACTCATGATTATTTTGTCTTGGAACTCACAGGGGCTGGGCAATGATCAGACTCGGAATGCGTTGATTGCCTTTTGTCAGCTTCATAAACCTGATCTGGTTGCGATCCTCAAACCAAAGTGGTTCAGGTTTTGGGAGAAAATGAATGAGAGAGGCTCATGCTTCACCACAGCAGCTTCCAGCTTTTGGGTTGATGCTATCCTCTTCTTGTTCCTGCTTTGTGCTGGTAATGGATGCTGGTGTTGTGGATTGCAAAGGGAAATGTGTGGGGTTCTTCTATTTGGTCCATGGGCTTTTCCATTATAGCTATAGTGCATGTTCTGCAGCTGTGATTTTTGGCCTTTTGGTAGCCTTGCAACATTGGCTGTTAGTAGTATTTAGTGATTGTGATGCTCTTTTGATTTTTGTTTTTGGTATTCTGAGATTTGGTCTCTTAGGTTGCGGGCTTTGTATTCCGGGCCGTTTATTTTCGGGGTAAAATTTAGATGGTTGCACTCTTTTGCCCTCTGTCCGGTTTATCCACAAGGGTGGTTTACGGCGAGGTTTTTAATGAGGCCCATCTAATCTTCGTTTAATCCCTGTAACCCGGGTTGTGGGTTCTTACTCTTTTTCTTTTCTTTTTAATAATATCACCTTATTCCCCCCTCTTAAGTTTTGAATTTTTATTTTCGTCCTTTAACTTACCAAAAATTATGGTTTTCGTCCTCTTAAGTTTTGAATTTTTGTTTTCGTCTTATAACTTACCAAAAATTATGGTTTTCATCCTCCAATCGCCTATAACCAATCACACAACCGGTAATACACATGTAGATCAATTTTTTCTATTTTTTTAAGCGAAATACTGACTTGAGGGTATTTAGAGGGAATTAGGTCTTGATGGATAAAATACAGGATTAACCGTAAATTCTTTCCCAAATCAAAACCCTAATCAATCAAATCTAGACATGGGTGCTTGAGAGAATTAGGGAAAAAAGGAACAAAAATCCCCAAATCAAAACATTCAAAAGCCTAAATTCTTTTGAGCTCATACTCACTGTACGGAAATGAAGATGGATGTCTTCAAGAAATTCGTATGAATCAACGAATTTCGAGCGCAATATTAAGTGTCATTGTGGTTTCGTTGCACGGTTTGTACATAATATTCAAATATGAATTCGGATAGAAGATTTTATGGATGTAAGCATTGGAAGGTATTTGGGAGGGAATTTACGGTTAAAAGTGTATTCTGTCAAGACATAATTCCCTCCAAATTCCCCCACATTAGTATTTTATTTTTAAAAAAAAAATGAATTCAGGTGTGTATTACCGGTTGTATGACTGGTTATAGGCGGTTGGAAGACGAAAACAAAAATTCAAAATTTAAGAGAACAAAAACTATAATTATTGGTAAGTTAAAGAACGAAAACAAAAATTCAAAACTTAAGAGGACGAAAACCAAAGTCAACGAAACTTATAGGACAAAAATATGTATTTTCCATAATTTTTAGGGTGCTTTACATATTGGTTCAAAAAAATCACTATATTTACAAATTGATTCATAAAAATTTGAACGGAAGTATTTTTTATTCTTGTACGGAAGTGTTTTTTTTTTTTCACATAAATCCATTTGTAATTTGTACGAATTTGTTGAACCATTTTGTATTTTTTTTTCATAAAAATATTGTGGCAGGGCATTTGTCTCTAATGTAAATCTGTCCCTGCTTACCATCCGATTGCGGCCGTCTGGATTTAATTGGATACAGGCCTGCCGTGCTTCCACTCAGGCAGTTACGGCGTCGTGCATCGAGCGACATTAAGAGAGACAGAAAGGGAGAAATGTTGGAGTGTGTAGTCTAAATTGACTGAATCACGAGCCCCGAATTTTTTTGGGGTCCATTTTTTTTGCTTCGGCCCAGTTGATCCTAATGGGCTTAGGGTTAGGACGAATGCTGTTTAAATATTGACATCATCTTATTGTAATTATTATCAGAAAATCATATAGTGAAAAATCTGGCTTGGCATCGCCCCCAGACGTAGTCGCAAGACGAACTGGGTAAACAATTCTCGTGTTATTTTTTTCGTTATCGTGTGCGTGCGTATAAATTCCTAACAAGAGAGAGATTATTTACAAGGTCTCTGGGTTGTCGTTTATGGAGACTGATGCAGGTAATTTGCTTGAAAATGAAATCAATATCTCTGAGTGCTTTGTTGCCTTTGATTCTGAAATTGTGTTCGTCTTCTTGGAAATCTCTCTTGCACAGAGATCCTGAGTTAGCGGTGGTAGTTGGTTAAATTTAAATTAAGGTGCTTAACTGAACGGTGAAAAGATATTTGCTTTGTGCAATTCTCCTCTAAGTATTCTTTCCTTCTAGAACCTGTCACTATATAGTCTCAATATTGGATTTCAATCTCGAATTAAGCATTATCGATTGACTGTTGTTTTTTAATGATGTGTCTTATACAGTCTTCTCAAGTTATGTGTTGAAACTTGAAATGATTTCAGGTAAATGGGAGAGAAGCAAATATATTGGTGTATCTCTTGTTGGGCAGTGATGGGATTTGCAAGGTTGGGTCTGGACTCTGAAGTTGCTAGGCTTTAACGACGCTGTTAAAACTTAATTTAATTTTTTAACTTTTTGCTGGAAACAAAATTTGCCCCATTTGTTTATCGATGGCGAATAATTAATTATCATAATCACCCTAAATTGAGAAAATAAAGGAATCATATGTCTACATAAATAAAATTTTCAAAACCACAATATGTCATTATAACGGCGCCCATAAATACTAATTGTCCTTTAATAGAATTAATGTAAAAGAATAATGAATTACGTACCTTTTTTTAAGTATCCAAAATTCAATATCAGGGGTTCTTAATGATTTGGAAGATTGCAGAAAATTAGGAAAAGAAAGCGATGGTAATGTCAATTGAAGGTATTAGAAAATGAGATATGTGAAACCCCCACCAATTTGCATAAAAAATGGTTTCTTAAAAGTGTGTTATTATTTTATTATGCTTTTCAAAATAACGGCATCGTTTAAAGCTCCAGCACAATTTACTGGTTTATCACCCCAGTAAAGGATCCGCATGACTCACCGAATTTTTAGTAAGTAACGTGATCCAATCGAATAATTTTTCTCAATTTGGGTACCCGAAAATCATTTTCCATCCCTAAAAATTATTGTATTTTAACACATGATATATAAGCATTTAGCAAACAATACCTTCGTAGTTGTATATCAAAAGCTCCAATTCGAGAATCATCAACGATAAAGCATCCTGGTCGACGATAAGGACTCGCATACCCGCGTGAAAATCGGGGGAAACGCTATTTGATGCCATTAACAAAATTGAAAAATAAGAAGATTAAGGTGTGACGGGAGGAGATAGGAGGGAAAGGATAGAGGTGAAATGAAAGAGGTTGGAAAAGATTGGAGGGAAGGAGAGTTTGTTCAAGAGAGATTATAATTAGATATATATTGAGAAGTGAAAAAAAAAAAATTGGTTATTGTATTTTGTTTTGAGTATTATTTGAGGAGCTTTCAATCCTGACAAAATTGCAGGGTATGTTATTGCTCAAAATACTCTCCCAATTTTTTGGAGTTCTAATTTATGGTAGAAATTTTGTATACTAGAATTAATTAGGCCTGTTCTCCAAGGAGTTGTTTTTGGTTAATGGTTTTACTCATTCCTAAAACAGTAGTAAATTGGATAAATAGGATTTGTAGAACGTTCTGGAACCCCATTGGTATCCTGGGATATAATTTGTCAAATAAATAAATAAACATGGGGTCTTGGAAATAAAACTCTTTTATTAAAGACTAAAAACTTGTGTGAACCGAGTTCACAATGAACTCAAGTTTATCAATTATTTATAAATTATCATTGTTATATATATTCAATATCAATATTATGCATATACACTATCACTATTAAAAAATTAAGTATATTTTTATTAAGTATATTTTTAACAGTGATAGTATACATGAATAACATTGATAGTGATTACACATAAAAGTGATACGAGTTAATGTGAACTTGAGTTCACAAGAGACCTACTCTTTATAAAATAATTTGGGATACTCACACGAAAAAAGACTGCTTATGGGTAAAGTGGATTAATGAATGCTGGTTAAAACGTGTCTCTATTTGGGAGGCAGTGGCTGGTCGAAACATGTCTAAACTGCAACATACTGTGGCTGATCTAAAAAATGATTTGTTACAAATTTATGGAGGCCTTGAACAGGTTGTAGATGGACTTAACTTGATCATGAAATTGAATAAATTAAATACGTCTAAGCTGTATAGTTTAATGCTTCCCCCCTAGCGTTTCTACTTTTAGATTTGTTGAGTTGTGGGATGTATATATCCCTCCAAAATTTTCTTTTATTGCTTGGTTAATAGCTTGGGAGATATTAACTACAAAAGATAGGTTTTATTTTGGTCATGATGAATTTAATTGTATATGGTGTATTAATAACTTGGAAAATATTAAACACTTATTTTGAGATTGTGCTTTTTTAGGGCTTATGGGATAAAAATTGGAAAATAATGTGGATGAAAAAAAAGAAAAACTACTTTAATTCAAGTTTTGTAAAAAAAGAAATTGGGTCTTTGTTTTACGTACGAAATTTGGTTCACACTTGGAGGACTCGCGGCAGCAGGTAACACCTACGACAATTGTGCAGCCGTTCGAAAAGGTGTCGATTTTCTGCTAAAATCGCAAAGGAATGAAGCTGGTTGGGGAGAAAGCTACCTCTCTTGCCTAAAGAAGGTAACACTATATATATATATATATATTTCTTTTCCTCTTGTTTCATCTAGTATTTATTTAACTAATGAAATTTATTATGTACTGGTTTGCTGATAAAATGAAATTCTTGCATCACTAGAGAAGAGATCCAGCATTTTTCTTGGGGCTCATTTTTTATTGCAATATGCTTATACATTTATACTAATTTTTGTTTGAAAATAGGAATATATCCCACTTGAAGGAAAGTGCTCAAACTTAGCTCAAACTTGATTCATACATCATGGGCTATGATGAGTTTAATCTATTCAAGACAGGTTGGTTGTCTCTTCACAATAAATTTTATTCTTACATAAGAAATCGTTTTAAGAATTATATGGAAATATATATCTCTGATTACAAATCAAATTTTGTATGATTAATACAAGCTGATCAATGTGCAACTTTTTTTTTTTTCTTGAGTCAATCGTTCATCATGCTAATAGGCAGGCCAGGTAGCTATGAGCTTGGAGTTACCTTAAGATGAATGTCAGATTCAAGCCTGCAAAAAAATTAAAAGGTTAACAGAGTCACCAATCTTGTATTGATCCATACGAGGATTAAAAGGTTAACAGTGTCACCAACCTTGTATTGATCAATACGAGGATGAATATGAATTGATATATGAGAAATTCAGGAGAGAAAATTAATGAAATGATATAGCGTGGTTCAACATTAACCTCCATCCACATAAAATGCCTTATAATTACATGGGATTAAAGATTTGTACGTCCCACAGCTTTGCCCGAATTTGATTTTGGTTCTCTTGGAATACACTTTTTGAAATTGGTCCCGAATGTTTTTTTTTTTATTCCATTTACCTGTTGTAGTAGGTAACCTTCTCGATTACTGCCACGCTGGATTATTACTTTGTATTCTTCTTTTTTTAGGGTGCCAACTGGATTTTTTTTTAATTGATGGTTTTAATTTTATATGTGGATCGGGTCAATTGATGTTGTGCACTCTGACTTTGTTATTAGGAAGAGGAATATTAGGTTGGCCAAAATGATAGTGAAAGGGTGACTGAGGGGTTTGAATGGAAGGAGCATGTTAGAATAATTCCTAATGAACCAACTTTCCAAATTACCACTTACTATAAAAAGACACTTGCCCTGAGTCTTATCATATTAAGAGCATGCTATCTAGTTGGCTAGTAGGAGGTATGGATACCAATTTAAAATTGATTCAAAGAAAAAAGTTATTTCTATCAAAACTGAAGCAATGGTTGAGTTGAGTGTGAATATTACAGATCATCAAGCCTATATGATCACACCATACTGGCCATCAATGAAAAAGATGAATGAGAACCTACATGTACATAAATTGTTTCTTTTATTAATTATTTCTTTTATGATATATATTCACAGCTTGTTGTTGTTCTTCTTCTTCTACAGGTATCACACCTCCACTTCCCCCAAGTATTGGTAGACAAGCAGGGAGACCACCAAAGGCCAGAAGAAGAGAGCCAGGTAGCCAGATGAAATTGTTAATAAGAAGAAGAAGGTAAGCAAAGGAAGACCTAGAAATCCAAATGTGGTGATAAGGAATCAATCTTGTCTCAAATGCAGCAAATGCCTCCAACCTGGAGACAATAGAAGGAGCTGTAAGAACAGGGTAATAATTTTTCTATTTTTTTCTATTGTTTATGTATTGGTGGTTTTTTGTGTTAATAAATTTTTTGCTTAATAAAGAGAGTTAAGTCATGTCTTTTTTTAGGTGCAAACTGATCAACAGGTGGATGAAGAACAACAACCATTGTTGACTGAGGGAGATCAACAAGGACATCAACCATTGTTGACCGAGGAGATTGATTTTCTTGGCTACCATCAGAGGCTTTTGAAGACTATTTAATGTCTCATCAAGAAGAATTTTAGGCACAAGTCGCTAATGACATTCATGTGGAAGCAAGTGTTCAAGCTGAAGATATTCAAGCTAGTATTCAAGATGAGGATATTCAAACTAAGGAAGCAAGTGGTGTTCAATATGAGAACAATGAAGTTGAAATTGGTGGTACTCATGTGGAAGCAAGTGGTGTTCAAGATGAGGCTGAGGGATTTCATGTGGTAGCTGATGGTGTTGAAAATGAAGCTGAAGGTCTTCCGGAGAAGGATTTAAATAAAAATGAAGGTACTTATACTTATTAAATTGTATATCTATTTTAATTACTTTCAATAATTATATCTGTTGGGGTTGAAGATGAATACTAACTTCTTTTTTTGGAAAAATTGATCATTTAGAAATGAAGGCTGATTTGTGGGATTTCAGCAGTCAAGTAACCGATGACATGTCATCACAAGAAATTAATATGGTATTATAAGTTCTTTTTTTTTTTGTTTGATAATGAAATTAATATTAACTGTACTTTTTTTTTTTCATGTCAAGACATCACTGAATTTTTGCCATTTGAAGACACTTTTTAAGAAATCTAACAAGCTCAAGGCAAGTATCACTTTTTCTGTTACACTTGAATTGATTGGTTATTTGAAAGATGACAGTATAATTTAGGTTATCTATTAATTTTTTCAGAAACACAAGCTCTGCCCCTTCTAGAGTGACTCCTTCAATGGATGAACAATATCATAGCACTATGAGAAATGAAGAAAACAGAGATATTTTAATGAAGAATGTGAAGAGATTTGTGAGTTGTGACTTTGAAGAACTTGAGACCACATGTGAGAGAAAAGAAGAAATGAAGATGCAACTGAAGAACTTGTCAAACTTATGACTTTAAAATATCCTTTTATAGTATTTTTGTACAATGATTATATCATCTCTTTTTGTGAAAGATAGTAAAGTAATGTTTTTGGAGAAAATTATGCAATATTTGTTTTTGAAGTAGATGATGGAATTATTGCTTTAACTACGATGACATGTAACTGAATGCTTTTGGAACATATTATTATAGTCTATTTTGAATTATTCCGTATCTTTGCTTTGATAAAGTTTATTTATTTTGTGTCTTTTATTGGTTATTAGATACACCTTCTCAGTTTATAAAAGAATAGTTAATATGACTTCTCAATGATCTAACTTGATAGCTAATATGATAGTTATTTATTAAAAGAGAATACATGTCCAATGTATTAGAGAGGTTTATACTCAAACATGTCCGATATATTAGAGAGGTCTATACTCAAACATGTCCAATATACTAGAGAATACAAAATTAAAGAGCAATTATATATATATATATATATATATATATATATCCTCAAACATGTCAAATATACTAGAGAGATCTATACTAAATTAGACAATCAAACACTCAAAAGGTACACAAGATCAACATTAATTTAAGAATAAAGCATCATTTTGTACAAAACTGGGGAGTTCTCAACCTCAATAAGTAGAAAAATACATTCTCAAACATGTCTAAAATGATTGAAATTCAACTCTAATTTAGAGTCAAATGTAATTTAATAAAGTTGTGATACTATATTGCAATTTCACTATAGAAAAAAAAAATAGAATGTGATTTTTTCTTATAAATATTTTGTAGAATATTTTTGTATATTTTTTATATCTTTTTATTGACTTTTCTTGTATCTCTCCTTATAAATATTTTGTAGAATATTTTTGTATATTCTTTATATCTCTTTATTGACTTTTCTTGTATCTTTCCCTATAAATTTGTACTATTAATAATAGTAGAAAATTACTCTTCACCTTTTGAAGATGAATGAGCGAAACTGTGAGAAGGTCCAATCATTACAATTCAATGCCGATGAAATTGCTTTCAATTGGATTTGAACATGGAGGTTTTTTTTTCCGATGCAATGAAAATATTTTGTTTCACAAAAATTTATATGAAATGTTTCACATCACACCGATACTATATTATTAAATGGATCATATTCATACTCATACCAATTACTGTATGGTGAATGAAACAAACTGCAGGTAATTGTCCTAATCGACGAGAATTTACCCGCGTGATTAAGAACTGAGATTAGGGCTTCTTCAGTGGCGCATTAAATGATGAATCAAACGTTTCCATGCAATTTCAATGCAGACAAGATTTTGGTATACCCATGCATAGTAACGATTCTTTAAAAAAAATTGAATGGAAATTTTGTTTGCATACATAATTTTTTTATTATTATTTAATTAGAGCATATATTATAAATAGTAAAAATAAATAAATAAGAAATTAATTTTAAATAAGAAATACATTTTATCCTATAGTAATACATATTTGTCCAAATAGTAACACAAACTGAGGAGCAAATATATATTACTATTATAGCAAATGTGTGTTACAATCTTATAAAAAGTTGTTATTTTGCAGATATTCATTTGTTTTTATAGAATAAATAGTTTTTAACATAATATAAGAGAAAAATCATGTGTGTTACTATAAGAAAACATATTGGTTTTTCATAAATATTTATTTATTTGTATAGAAATAATTATTTTTTATATAATAACACATATAAAATAGTAAAAAAGTGTATTAATATATGAATTAATATATCTAGATTTAAAGGAATGATGATTAAATAAAAAAAACACATACTTATTCTTATAAAAGTATATTTTCTCTTACAGTAACACGTATTTGCCCATATTGTAACACACATTTGCCCATATAATAACACAAATTGGGGGATCAAATATATGTTACTATTATAGCAAATGTGTGTTATAATCTTATAAAAAACTATTATTTTGCATATATTCATTTGTTTTTATAGAATAAATAGTTTTTAACATAATATAAGAGAAAAATCATGTGTGTTACTATAAGAAAACATATTGGTTTTTCATAAATATTTATTTATTGGTATAGAAATAATTATTTTTTTATATAATAACACATATAAAATAGTAAAAAAATATAGTAATACATGAATCAATATACCTAGATTTAAAAGAATGGTGATTAAATTAAAAATCATATACTTATTCTTATAAAAGTACATTTTCTCTTACAATAACACGTATTTGCCCATATTGTGTACAAATTGGGGGAGCAAATGTGTGTTACTATTAGAGCAAATGTGTATTACAATCTTATGAAATGTTATTCTTTATATATATATATATATATTCATTTATTTTTATATAATAAATAATTTTTCATATAACACAAAAGCAATATGTGTGTTACTATAAGAAATATATTATTTGCTCATAAGTATTTATGAAAAAAATAATATTCTTTGTAGTAACACACATTTATTATTAGATTGTATAAAAAATGTTATTTTTACAAAAACAAATGAATATATGTAAAGAAAACAACATTTAACCTAATTGTAACACTATTTTTCTATTAGTAACATGCATTTGGCTAAATAGTAACATACCTGGGAGCGAAAAAATTTGGAATCATAGTTGCGATTTTTTTTTAACCCGACCCGGTGAATCCACAAATTTTTTTAAATTTACCCATTTCACGTGAGTATTCCTCATTTTGTATTATCTAGAAATGCAAATTTATAAAAAAAATAAAAAATAGAGATTAATTCCTACGATATTAATTCCTCAATAACATGTGTCATTAATGATATCACATTAATATTATTTATAGACATATTATATATATGTAATGTAAATCTTATGACATAAAGTTAATACAAATTATATCACTTATTAATTAAAAAATATTGTTTTTAAAAAAGTGATAAAATTAAAAGATAATAATTTAATATTTATGAAAAGTAATTATCACTTTTTCTTAAAAGCTTTATCATATTTTACTTAAAAATCTATTACCAATATTTTTTAAAAGTGTTAATATTTTTATTAAAAGTGACTATCACTTTTCTAAAAATATCATCATATTTTATTATAATGATATGACCTTTTGTTCTCATTTTGTAAATTTTTTCTATTTTTATTATAATTGTATTACTTTTTAAATTGTTTTACTCATTTTATGAAACAGTGTTATATAATTTTTTTTCAAATATTTATTAAAAGTAATGAAAATAAAATGAACACAAAAGATAGGATAACAATAAATGCAAAAATTTTGGGCTAAGTGAGATTGACTTAATTTACCATGAAATAGAGTTGATTAGATTAGATTAAATAAAGACCAATTTATTTTAATTACTTAAAACTGGTAAGTTGAAATAATTTTGTATTGATATGTATATATAATCGATTGGCCGGATACTTACTTACAAAACCCCTATACTATATTCAGAGCCCCCGCCGCCGCACTCACCCAACACCGATTCTAAAATGGCGGCATCAGCTTCATCGATAACCCTTAAAGCCTCGACGCCGTCCACCACGGTCTCATGGCGAAGAGACCGCCCACTCTCCTCCATTTTTGGCGTCACCAACCTCTCTCTCCACCGTCACCGCGACCAACCCCGCCGCTTCGTTGTCCTCTCAATGGACGCGAAGCCGACAATTCTAGTAGCGGAGAAACTCGGAGAGGCGGGATTGAAACTCCTCAAAGAAAATGCTAACGTGGACTGCTCGTATAACCTCAGTCCTGAGGAGCTCTGCACCAAGATCTCACTCTGCGACGCACTTATTGTGAGGAGTGGGACCAAAGTGAGCCGTGACGTTTTTGAGTCCTCTGGCGGGAGGCTCAAAGTTGTCGGTAGAGCCGGCGTTGGAATTGATAACGTGGATCTGGCCGCGGCGACTGAACATGGATGCTTGGTGGTGAATGCACCGACAGCTAACACCGTAGCAGCTGCGGAGCATGGGATCGCGCTGCTTACTGCTATGGCGAGAAACATTGCTCAAGCAGATGCCTCTGTCAAAGCTGGTTCGCCATTAAATTTTTAATTTTGCTAACATTTCAACGGAACCGACTTAAAACATCTTATGTTTTTCTTTTTGTGTAGTTGAGAATATTATGAGGTGAATTTAGTGTTTGGTTTTTTTTATTAGTTTTGTGAAAATCTGGATTTAGACTATGGAAAAACTTTATAAGCTGAATCTTTTGTTGTGATTGTCATTTTCTCGAATTTGCTGCAGTTGTGAATAAACGATATACCAAACTTTATTCCGTTTCAGATTTGCAGTGAGATGAAAGATACTTTAATCGATTATTTTTTACACACAGCACGTGAACGTTGAAAAGATATTTGTTTAGTGCAATTCTCATCTCTAGTATTCTTTCCTTCTAGAATCTGTCACTAGATAGTCAAGTTTCCTCAAGATTGGATTTCAATCTCAGATTAAGCACCATCAATTGACTGTTATTTTTTAATGATGTATCTTAGACAGTCTTCTCAATTTAAGTGTTATAACTTGGAAATGGTTTCAGGTAAATGGGAGAGAAGCAAATACGTGGGTGTATCTCTCGTTGGGAAGACATTGGCAGTGATGGGATTTGGTAAGGTTGGGTCTGAAGTTGCTAGGCGTGCCAGGGGACTCGGTATGCATGTCATTGCACATGATCCTTATGCCGCAGCTGACCGTGCACGTGCAATAGGGGTAGAGCTTGTCAGCTTCGATGAAGCTATTTCATCAGCCGATTTCATCTCTCTTCACATGCCACTTACTGCTGCTACAAATAAAATTCTGAATGACGAAAGTTTTGCAAAGATGAAAAAAGGTGTAAGAATAGTTAATGTTGCTCGTGGAGGTGTGATTGATGAAGAAGCATTGGTGAAGGCTATTGATGCTGGCATTGTGGCCCAGGTTATACTTCATCCTGAACGAACAAAAAATCAATTAAAATATTAGTTGATGCTTAACATGGGATTTTATTGAACTCTTTCACTTGTTTTGTAATGCATATGATTTCAGGCAGCACTTGATGTCTTCACAGTAGAGCCACCAGCAAAAGATAGCAAGTTGGTACAAAATGAGAATGTTATTGCAACTCCACATCTTGGTGCCAGTACAATGGAAGCTCAGGTTTGTTAAATACCTTTTTGTGCATCTAATTCTCTCTCCACAGCCGTATACATGCTTGTGCTTATCATTCTGACCTGGTTATATTTGAATTTACATCCAGGAAGGCGTTGCTATTGAAATAGCTGAAGCTGTGGTTGGAGCGTTGAATGGGGAGCTTGCTGCCACTGCAGTTAATGCACCCATGGTTCCTGCTGAGGTACTCAAATAGTATTCAGTCATTAATATTACCCCCAAATATGTAAATTTTAATCACTGCCTACTACAGATTTTATTCATTCCTGGCTTGTTTTTTCAAGTGATATTTATGCCTTTAGAGCATGAAATGAAAATGACTTATACAGTACAGCCTATTCTCAAATCTCAATACTACCATTGGAAGAGTTTAACATGAAAAAAGTGAACCCTACTCTTTGTATTAGAATCAACGTTTTGATTCCCTTAACACGAATCCTTTTCGTTAAAAGTTAAATTTGTGATGTATTAGCCAAGATCAGCATGAATGGAATGGAATTGGTAACAAGAACATGTATGAAACATGAAAATTAACAGGAACATGTTTGAAACATGCAACTTATTGCCTTAGTATAGACAATCTGGTGATTATATTCCTTTGAATGTTGTTGCCCCCATTATGATCTTCAATATGGAAACTGTTCACCATGATTCATAGGTGTGTTTCTACTGCACTCTGTATTGCAATTATCATTTTGGTTGGTTGGGTGGGTGAGTATGTTTTGCTTTGAAAATAGGAACTTTGGAGATGTGTATCTGCTCTAGATCCTTCTTACCAAAACCCTTTCATCACATCTAATTGCTAGTTTCTTTGGAATTTGTCTAATAGAAAATCCCTCTGATTTTGTGGTTAAATGGTAAATTGCTGAAGGGTTCTATGATATGTTTTCTTGGTTGCAGGTTCTCACTGAGCTGAAGCCGTATGTTACTCTTGCTGAAAAGCTCGGTAGACTTGCTGTCCAGTTAGTTGCTGGTGGAAGTGGCGTAAAAACTGTCAAAGTTACATATGCTTCTGCCCGAGCTCCAGATGATCTGGACACTAGGTTGCTTCGTGCTATGATCACCAAGGGTCTGATAGAGCCCATCTCAAGTGTTTTCGTCAATTTAGTGAATGCTGATTTCACCGCTAAGCAGAGGGGAATTCGCATAAATGAAGAACGGGTTGTCCTGGATGGGTCACCCGAAAGCCCACTCGAGTTGATCCAGGTTCAAATTGCCAACGTGGAATCTAAATTCGCAAGTGCCATTTCGGATTCTGGTGAGGTTACAGTGGAAGGCCGAGTGAAAGATGGAATTCCACATCTGACAAAGGTAGGTTCTTTTGATGTGGATTTGAGCTTGGAAGGTAGTTTAATACTATGTAGGCAAGTGGATCAGCCTGGAATGATTGGGAAAGTCGGGAGCATTTTGGGGGAGGAGAATGTGAACGTGAGCTTTATGAGTGTTGGAAGGATCGCCCCTAGGAAGCAAGCAGTGATGGCTATCGGAGTTGATGAGGAACCAAGTAAGCAGTCGTTGAAGAGGATTGGTGAGGTTCCTGCAATTGAGGAATTTGTTTACCTTAAATTATAGTGTGCTATTGATCGTGTACGTCTGTCTCCAATTTTGGTAACTTTGAATGTCCCAAAACTGAATAATCCAACAATGGGGTTGAATTATGTGTTTGGTCAATTGTTCTTTTCTTGGAATTTAATGTTGTTGGGAGTGTGTTCCTTGGTATTTTGTAAGAAAATTTTGCTGAATTATTATTAGTGACATTTTTAAAGTTATTTTATAATTTTCTTCAATCATAATTTTTTTTTTCTTGTTTATTGTTTCTAAAATAACAGCACAACATTAGTAGTGCAATTACCATGAAGATAATCATTCATTCTGGTGTGTTTGTTTTAAAAAATAAATTTATCAATTCTCTCTAAATATGAATATGGGGTGGGAAAATTATTGAAAAATTCGAAATACGTAGGCGTGTATTCAAGGGCGTTCCAATCCTTTCCTACGTTGAAGGGAATTGAGAGGATCTCAGTCCTTAAATCACTAACACAAATATATAAAAGAGTTAAGATCTGCACATGAGGGAAGGATTAAGGTCAATCAAGTCAAAATAGACTTTTCATATATAAACCTATTAAAACTTGAACTTGAATTTTCAATTGACTGAGGCTCTATATAATGTAGAACTCAGTCAGGGCAATTGTTCTTTAATTTTCAATAGAATGGAAAATAAAATTTTACTTTTCATTTTCCCCTTAGTATATTAGATGAATACTTATCTCCATAATAATTATATCACTAATATTATACTCTATTTAAAAAAAAAAATTATGATATAGGAGAATAATTATACTTTTAGGACGCATTTGGTTCGTAAGATAAAAGTATCTATCCGCCAAAAATATGCATGCTTTTGACGGATATATACTTTTATCTTACGAACCAAATGAGCCCTTATAAGATAAGAAAAGAGTGATCATTTGAGGATAATATCACCTTATTTAGAAAAAATTTATGCTATTGTCTCATCAACCACTATAATGATCATACATTTATCTTCATTTCCACTAAAATATTTCCTAATTAAATGCCACCTCAACCTTTATATTTAAAATTGCAATTCAATTTAAAAATCTCGATAAAGATTGATAGGGCCCAAATCAATTAGTACCATATTTAAATAACATGTATATATTTGAAGAAGAAACTAGTAAAATATCATGAATAGGTATTGTATGAAAGTGGTTCATATCATGAACCATTTTTTAATAAGGCAAAAAAATAAATTTATAAATATAAACTTTGTATCATAAAGTGGATTATATCATGAAACTAGTTTATATAATACTTTGCCAAATATCATACATTGAAGGCCTAACAAACTATATTAAATTTAACATGCTTTGCACTACCAATTCCAGTAAATGCCCCTCAGACGGAGGCTTAATTTAGGAATAACTACAAAAAAACAACAAAGCCAGCTTTCCCTTTGCCATTTTATCCTCCAAATTATTGCAACTATTGAGGGCTGTTTGTAATGCCAACACAAACCTTAATGGCGTGTCATAATACCTCAAAGCCACATTTGTAATTTCGAACCAAATACTTTTTTTTGGTAAAAAGGTGGATAGTATTTCGTGTTTATGAACCAGACAAGAATGGAATGTGAGCTAGACTTGTTGGAAGGGAAATACTGAGATTGTGGACGGCAAGATATGCAGCAATCCCAGCAGCATAACCAGCAAAAGCGAAGCCACTTACCTGCAAAAAGGTAAAATACGACTTTCAGTACGGAACCAGGAGTTTTCGTTTTAGATAATCGAGTATGGGTATACTATACCTTTCGCAAGTACCAAAAGAAGTCGATTTTCTCCATTCCCATAAACGCAACACCAGCAGCGGAGCCAATCACTAACATGGACCCACCTGTTCCAGCACAATACGCGACCAGTTGCCAAAACTCAGAATCTCGAGGAAACGAAGAGAGGTCGTACATTCCCATTGTTGCAGCAACCAACGGGACATTATCAATTATAGCAGACACGACTCCAATCGAACTGGCAATCAGGTCTACATTTCCTATGTGGGAATCGAGGTAATTTGCTAATTCTCGCAGAATCCCTGCTGCCTCCAGGCTGTTAAGTAAAAGGTGGCATGTCAGAAATAAGACAAATACTCCCGTGCACCAATTATATCTGGCAACTCAAGTGCATTTATAAATGATATAGTTATTTTGCTAAAAGGTATTAGCACCAGAGTCTTAGTTGTTTTTAATGAACGGTATTAATTGTGCACTTGCTTCAGAAATAAATATTGTGAATATGTTCTCAAATTGAGAACTTTAAATGGGTGGTTTCTGACTGCATAAATGTAATGATTGAGCAGTACCTGCTGACTGATAGAAGGATACCAAGGAAAAAAAGAGCTCCTTGAGTGTCGATTCTTGATAAAGCTTGTGGTACTTTCAACCGCTGTCTCTCAGATTCACCAAAGTGAATGGCATCAGTGAGGACCCAAAGAACTCCAAGTCCAAGAAGCATGCCCATGTAAGGGGGTAAGCCAGTTAGAGCTTTGAAAACAGGGACGAAGACCAGAGCACCGATTCCCACAGAGAAAACGAGCTTGCCTCGAGGAGCCATCTGTTCTGATGATAAAACATCTTCCGAACTCTGTCCTTTTCCATTAACTTCACTGGATCAATAGGAAAGTTGAATACGTTTTATTTCCTGATAACTTTTACTTGCCAACAATTTTTGTAGAAATATATCTGGTGATGTTATGCTTTCTGGGAGCAAATGGTACCTAGTGAAGGACAAAAGAGCCAGAGGAACTGCAAGTGAAACAACGGATGGAATTGCTAAATCCTGTAGCCACAAGGAAGAAGAAGCAGTTGTCATGTGAACACAGCATAAAGAAAGTTATGCTGATACAATCCAAGGACTACAAAATAAGAAGATATGAAAATGAGGGTCATCCTTTAGATTATATGAACCCAATGAAGATGACAGGTGGTTATTCATCAATCAACTTATGCTCCTATCTTATACATGCTCATATTCTCCTAATTATAATTAAAGAACTATACTAAAATCATTGGCAGTCTCAAGAAAATAATTTACAGTGTAGCGCAGCAGATACTAATGCTGATAGCATAAAGAAGCAGAAATTACCTTACAATACCCTTTAAACTATTTACTTCGATCCAATCACAATGAGGAAGTTTAAAAAGGCGTGAATGTGTAGAATTAAGTCCTAAAGAGGATAGCCCGATTTCATAATTTGGTACTCATTGACATATGCTACATGATCGGTGTGTTATCAGGACAATTCCATTTGAATTTAACCATTCATGCATAACCAACTAAAATAGAAATGGTTTCTACAACACAACACATAAGATGCTCTATAATTTAGAAGAACCTTCATAGTCTGCAATGTGGATATCTGACCATGTATCCAAAGCATGGTGGTAGTAACATCACCAATTGGTGTCCAAGCTCCACCAGCATTTGCTGCTATAACAACTACTGCACCCAGAAGCCTGTCAAATAAATTTTTAGTTAATACATACTGCCTCCATCCCCCAAAAGTCTGCGGTGCTTTTGGGGGCACAGTTTTTTTTAAAAAGTGTAATGAGTAGAATGTGTAAGATGAAGATTTTGAGGGTGGAGATTTAAAGGAATATTTCCATTTTGGGAATGCAAACTTTTCCTCTCTCACGCACTCTCTCAAATCAAGTTTGCCATTAGAAATTTGACGTCATTCTTATTCAATAAATTTACTGGAGCAACACTATCCATCCAAACTCCAAAATATATAATACAGATTTTCGACCAAGCCTTTTTTTGTGCTAAAATATGAAACAGTAGGGTAGATATGACCGACCAAAAATATGGAAGACTTCATTATAGTTTCAGGAATTCTTATTTGGCACGAGCAATTAAGAATAATGTTCAGGCTACAAATCTTATAGGATGTTGATGGAGTCGCTCAACTTCTTTAAAATTTAGAGAGGAAAAAGGTTAATGATCTACTTATCCCATGCTATCAATATATGGACTAGCATACTTCGTGGAGTGGACAAAAAATAAATGAAGGTATCCCTGAGACAAATACTCAAGTATCCAATATCTGCATAGGAAGGGGTAGTGGTGATAGGAGCCACTTACTTTCGGTATTCTGAAGGCGGTACCAACTTTCTCAACATTGAAACCATGACAATAGTGGATGTCAAGTTGTCAAGGACTGAACTGAGGAAAAATGTCACGAAACCAATCTGAAATTATTAGCATCAATTAGTGAAACAACCATATAAATCACATTTACAAACTGCGAAATTTGTTTACAATATTATCAACTCAGATGCAAGTTTAGCAAACTAATTTTTGGGGTGATTTTATTGGAGGATGGAGATAGTAGTATTCTTGTTTCTTCCTATGATTTTTAGGGTAACTAGGGATTTTCTTATATCGATTATAATGAAAGAAAATGAAAGATGAATTGGATAATCACATTTTCCATATTGAGATAACAACACAAAATTAGGATTTGACATAAATTTAATACTCTAGAGAAATCAGAAATGCAATCTCATCGTCAAAATAGAAGGCTTTGAAGACTATTACCACCCAAAGTAGAGTTTTCGGCTTGCGAGTGGTGATATTATCAGTGACCAGCTTGAAACCTTGATGAGCATCAACAATCTCAACAATGGTCATTGCTCCGAGCAAAAAGAACACTATTTCACTAACTTCAGCGGATGCATGAGACAACTCTGAAATAGCTACCTCAGTTGATGGGGCCTGCCGAAGAACATTTGAATTTGCTTTATCCAGTGAGAAGGGAATGTCACACTATTATCGTTAATTAACTTAAGGAATATAGATTTGTAACAAACATGGCAATCACGTTCAAGATTATATAATCAATCAGAGATGTCTCTCTTTATAGTTCACCAGAAACACCAGTACACATGATACTCTTCCAGAACCAATCAATATAACAAATAGTTGGAAAAGATTGATAAAGGAGGTAACATATGATTAAGAAGCTACGATACATTCTCGGTGCCATCAAAACTTTAGGGGCCCAGTCATCAGATATCACATAAATTATCAAATGTTTCCAGAGTATGTAGACGGAAATTTTAATTAGCAAGATAATAAAGTAAGCATCATTAAATTCACACCAAATGATATTAGCAATAGCAGATCAAGCAAGAAGCCTAAACCTTACCCCAATGCTCCTAATAACCCACAAGCTAACAGCCATCAGCAGTCCAACACCACTTTTATTGAAGGCAAGAGATTCTTCAAATATTATTCCAGCATATCCAATTCCAAACAGCAATACCATTGCCAGATCCTGTCACCAGAATTGGTCCAATAACCAAAATTTCATTGCAACAGCTATTTCTTTTTAATTGGGGTGGGGTTGACAAAAATCAAAGATTCATGCAGTTGGAGATGAACCTGATTTGCAGCAACCCAAGAATGATTTATTGCCAGTGCCCCAGTTCCAGCAGTTGCAAGAATAGCAAGAGCTTTTGCCAGATCTGTCTTTGTTTGGTAACTGGCTTTCAATTCTTCAGAGCTTGTATCATCAACAGAACACAAAGGGTCACATGTTCCAAATGGACTTAACTCCTGCATGAGCATAAGTCTAAAGTTAACTGAGTAGACCTATAACTGAAAAAGAGATTAAGAGCGGGAAAGTATTGTCACATACACCATGAGCTAGAAAGAACTATTTTTATAACTATCACGACACCATTTGCCCATTTTCGTCACACTGATGATAATCAAGTTACATCAATCAAGGATTAAACTTATAAAAAATTAATGGCAAAGAAACATAGAAATCAAAGTGATAAGGAGTATATGAAAGGAAGTAGAATTGGGCCCGGTGCATAGACCAAAACCTTTTGTTTAAAGTACCATATATAGTAACACAGGAAATAGCCTTCTAATCACCACATCCACCTAAATGAAAAAGGGGCCTAATTTATGCATGAGCTTGTGGATTTTTACCCTATACATCCAGTCTCCAGAGCCACTCCATTCAGGATACTCTGTTAACAGTCCTGCCATCACACCCCAGAACAGGAGCTTGTGCGGAACTTTTGGTTTGGTCGTAAGATTGATCCAATGTGACGAGGCATTGCCACTAAACATATGGGGCCAGAGATACGGCGAAACTAACTAAAATGTGACAAAATTCCGCTATATATTGATTTTCAGTTAGAGGAAAATCAGAATCAAGATCAGCCATTGATCCACAAGGGCCCCAGTAATTTTCTGCTTCTCTTTTTGATGCAAATTGATACGGCAGGCGAGATAAGATATTGATTACAAACCCAATAAGAGCAATGTTCAAACTGATATGTAAAGGTAATGATAACATCATCAAATTCATGCTATCAAATTCAAAGTTTCCATTTTCACCAAATTATCTGATGGCCATCTACCTACATCTTACCCCATTTACATTAAATTGAATTGAATAAAATGTGAAGGCATACTCTACGAAACCATAATCTTTCAGGTTCACTAATTTAATGAGAAAAAGTTTAAGTGAAAAAATAGGACCTGGCGCTGACTATCTGCGTTGGGTTGGGGTTTAGTCGACGAAGTAGAAGATTCTTCCCGGGCCTTGTCTTCGGCCCGAGCAAGAAGAAGCCCATTTCTACGCAACAAAAATTTAGAGCTAGCTCCTTTCCTAGCCCAAGACGAAGATTGAGGTGGAAGAGCAGGCGCTGGCGTATGGTATTTCTTAATTTTGGGAGATAATGAATGACAGAGAAGGATTCTAACTGGATGAGGAAGAACACTATACATGAGTATGACTGATAACTGTATTCAAACTCTGAAGAAGCTGCCTGCGAATGGAGCGGAAATGACTAATTCTGCAGTGGGCTTTGTTAATTGTATCTGCGTTTTTGTGTGTGTGTGTGTGTGAGAGAGAGAGAGAGAGAGGGGGTCTGCACAAACTCGGAATATCCATCACCCGGTGCAAGGATTTTTTTAATTTATTTTCTTATTTGTAAAAAACGTGTTGCTTTCTTCGGCAAAAGCGTTCTCTAGCAACATTGGGTGGGCTTGAAATTAATACAAATTTTTTTCGTTATTTTAAAAAATAATAATAAATGTATATTAAGTATCAATATTGATTAGTATTAAATTTTTAAATTTTTAATTTTTCTATAAAATTATAAATTAAAAAGCAAGTATTTTTAAAATATTTGTAACTTGTAATTTTTTAGAACGATGCATGGACTTCTATATAAAAAGTAGTATATCATGTAATAAGTAGTCAAATATTTTTGTATATTATATTTGTCTAGTTATGATATTATGACGATCTTGGAGTATAAGAAATAATCTCCACAATATGGATATAACTCATCAATTAAGAAAATCCATCTAATACTAATTAATTATTTGTATTATTCACACGTGGACACTCAAGTTCCTGAAATTGAGTCCTTCAATTTCTGTAATTTTAATTTTAAGTTTGAAAATAGCATCTCCAAAAAATCTATAAACCGCACAAAAAGGAGAAGAGTCCTTCATTTACTATAATAAGCATAAACTCGAGTCCATACATAAATCCCCTAAATTACTTATTACTATTTTTTTAAAAATATTTATTGATCCCATTTAACAAAAATGGCAAAAAAACGAATTGAGGTGACATTCTCCTTCATTCACGAAAACAGACTAATTTCGTTGTTCCAGGCATCGGGTCAATGGCAACCACAAGAGCTCTCACCGCCCTCTCGGTGGCGGTGGCGGTGGCCGTGGTTCTCGGCTCCGCCAGGCCCGCGGCGGCAATTGACTTTTTCCCGAAGGTGGAAATAACGCTGGCGAACGACGGGGAATATCCGGTGTGGTTCATGTGCCAAATGACGGACAAGAGTAATTCCTTGTACGAGCTTGCAGCGAATGACACGTACCACTTCGATTTCACCCACGTGGCATTCCCGGTGCGCTGGTGCTACTTGTACATCAACCAACGGAATCATGGGTTCTTCTGGGCGTATACGGTCCGTGCCAGGTGCACCAAGTGCTTCTGGAGCATCAACAACCATCCATCTCTATATCGGAATGATAAAGGTAGGTGGGAACGCCAGAAGCTATTCATGCCTCCCAATTTTAATATAAGTCAGTTTCTCAACGATCAGCCTGTTTCCTAGGAATGAAAACCAGAATATATATTTATTTATTTATTTCCCTGTAAATATATATATATATATATATATTCTAGGAATGTGTATCTTATTATAATTCTTTTTTGTATCATCATTTAATTTCATTTCATTTATTTGATGATGAGTTATATTTCATTTTTGTGTTGCATTATTTTGAATGTGGATGGTAATTAATAATGCACTGGAATTCGTCCCACTGTAATATTCATATATTTATACAAAATGTTAATTCCTCTGTCCCAAGATAAACTTCACACTTTTCTTATATGGACGTCTCAACTCTTTCTTCACACCCAAAAAAGAAAAAACAACTCACACTCACAAAAATCAATAAAGTACATTTTTTTATATTTTATTATTTAACTTCATACTCACATACTTCACTTTTTTCTTAATATGCGTGAAACTCCACCTATGAAGAAAAATATTGGGACGGAGGGAGTATTATTTTTTAGTCATTTTGACTAATTTTAATAATATAATTTGACACATCACCCTTACTACCCAACTCATTACACAGTTTTTAAAAATTTGTGCATATTTTAGAAGATAAATACTTCCGAAGCGGAGGGAGTAATTTTTCTGAATTTTAAATGTTGTTTTTTTTTTTAATGGTGGAGTTTAGGTATTGGTCAGATGCATATCGAATTTATTTTTTTTCATTGTCAACTCTAATTATCAATTAATGCACATCATATGATAATTAATAATATTATTAACATGAGTGACATGTTATGATTATTTTGAATTATAAAACGAAGCCAACGTTACAATAGATCATCACAATTAATATGCAATATCATGGACATGGTAAGGGTTTACAAATTAAGAGACTTCATTTTGGTACTCTGATATTATCATAATTTGGCATTTATGGAAGAAATACAATTCTCTATATTTGATCACAGAATTATAGTATAAATCCTGGATTAGTAAAATAAAGTTTTTTCCCAAATCCATCATAAATTTATGAGATAAGATGAGATTCGTTAGAGTTCTTTAAGCTACAAAGTGGGTTTGTAAATTTATCTTATAATGGCCCATATTGAATATCGGTCCAGTTAATTTGGGCTACAGTTTATTGTTCTAAGGCCTAGACTATATACCCCTCTATTAGATACAAACCTTTTTAATGTATATATTTTAGTTTTGCTATATTTTATTAAAAAATTAATTAAAATTTGACAGATATTTATTTACAAAATATTTTTAGGATTTTCCCAAATATATTTTTCACACATTTTTGTTGATATATCGATAAATTTTAATAAAGATGTATCAAAAATAAAAAAACTTTTTTAATGTATATATTTTATTTTCGTTATATTTTAGAAAAAAATTAATTAAAGTTTGATAGATATTTACTGACAAAATATTTTTAAAATTTTTCCAGACATATATTTCACACATTTTTGTTGAAATATTGAGTAAATTATAATAAAAAATACATCAAAAATAAAATAAATATATTTTGGATGGGGTATCTAATAAAGCTGGAGTTGGAGGGGCATATAGTTGGGCCCTTGTTTTAAAATAAAAATTGGGCTATTAGTTCTTTTCTTTTGAGGTCTGCAAGTATAATCTCCTTTTGAGGAATACTTTTGTAAAATATTTTATGCGTAGAATATATTTAAAATATACAAATATAATAATTTGCGGATTATAGGTAGATTCAAATTAAAATTCACTGATATTAGATGGGTTAGATAGGGTCAAAATTAAAATTTCAGAAAAATTCGTCCAAGGCTTACTTCAAGATGTTAGCTCTCAAATTGTGTTATTATATGGATGAATATGTGTTACTCTAAGGTAAAATGTATGTTATTAAATTTAAAAAATAATTAATACTTTATAGTTGCTATAAGAACAAAGATGTATTTCTTAATTTTTTCCTAATCCATTAAATCTGGATTTATTGTTTCATGTTGATACTATTTTGTTCGTACAGTAACACATCTTTTAATACTTACATGTTAATACTTACATGTGTTGTTATTAAGAAAATGTATTTTTTTAAATACAAATAAATATTTATACTTACAATAACATACATGTTTATTTTCAGTTTGTGTAATATATAGGCAAATGCATATTACTGCAAAGATAAAATGTGGGTTATTAATTTCTAAAATAATAAATATTTGTATTTTATAGTAACTATAAGATCAAATATGTGTTTTTATAATAATAAATATGTATTTATTAATTTATTTTTCATCCATTTAAGTCTATGTATATATTTTTATATTTGTATTAATTTGTTCATGTAGAAAGACATCATTTAATACCCTATAAGTGTCTTGTTATAAAAAACAAATTTTACTATTACAAGGACAAATATATATTTGCAAAAACACATATTTCCTCTTACTTACAATAACAGCACACATGACTCAATTTTTGTTATTTTATTAACAAATAAGTGTTATTATATGGATGAAATATATTTTTATTATAAAAAAATATACTTCTTAATTTATTTATCAACCCTCTAAATCTATATATATTGGTTCCATTTAATAACACTCTTTACTACTTTATGCATATTATTATACAAAAATAATTAATTTTAAAAATAAAATTTTTAAAAAATTAATAATATACATTTTTTCTTATATATTTTCTGAAAAATTATTTATTTCTATAAAAATAAATTAATATATATATAAATAAATAAACTAGTCTATTAGTAACATATCTGTATCAAACATTAAATTAATATATTTGTGCTTGTGTAATATATTAGGAGAGTTGTTCCTTTTACCAAAAATATGAATATAAGATTGATCGGCGAATCATATAATTTAATGCACCAACTAGCAGGACATGGGCATGTGCTTTCATATCTACCAGGATTTCTTTGTTTCAGTTATGTAACTAATCTTCCCTACCAATGCAATTAATATAATTAATCCCCTGACCAACTCCAATATAATTTATGTTTACAGAAAATATTATGTATATTTTATGCATTTTACACTAAATTGAAGCTCATAAAAATATACTACCTCTGTCTAAGAGGTATTTTTTAAATAAAATGTAATATATGTATAATTATGTGAGTGCAAATGTAAATTAACATATTTTTTCAGTAATTTATAATTTATATTAGATTTCTAAATAAAAGAAAATGTACAAATTCTTATAGAATAGAGATAGTAATTAGCAGGTGGCATATTTCCACCCTCTATTTTGAAAGTGAGTGTCATTTTTATGCTTTTAATTAATTGTCTCTATTCATTTGAAACATTACATTATTTATACAATGCAAATTTATAATATTCTTAGTATACACTCAATTTATATACGTGTGAACGGTTGTCACTATATTTATGCTTAAAATATATATTACTAAAAAAATATATATATTGCATAGAATATAATTATGATAATAATATTAATAATGGTGTACGAAATAGACATACAAGTTTGTCAAATTGTTAATGCAGCTGAGCGGAGAATATGGGTTCTTAGTTCTACCAACTCCCACTTCTTGCGAGGAGAATATTTAGCTGCGCGAGATTTATTTTATAAATTCTTGATTCTTCAATTAAAAATTGCTAACCACAGAAATGTTTGTTTTGTTAGAAAATTGATTTACTGCAACTCTACAATTATCAGTCTTCTGACATTATATATATATATATATATATATATATATATATATATATATATATATTATATTTTTTTTCAAAACCTAAAATCAGAATTCATACTCCTCCAGTTCCTCATATTTATTCATATTGAGATAAATAATTTTTTTAAAATTAAAATAAAGTAAAAATATTATAATTTTTTAGTGAAATTTATTAATAAATAAAGTGATTATTAGCAAAGACATAGTCATGCTGATAATTAATTACTCAAGTACCTGCATCCAAGTGCACGGAATGTATTTGAAATTTGAATTCAATTTTGATTTAATTTTGTCTGGTTCAATCAGATAATATTCACGGATTAAAAATAAGTTAAAGTTTTAATTTATTAAAAAAAAATTACACTTGTATTGTGTATTTTTTAGCAGTTGAAGAGGTTTAATAATTTGTTCTTTGAATATTACTAGACTGGTTATTTGGGTATTACTATCTTGTTTTTTTTTTTTAGTATTGCTTACACTTCTATTTGGGGTACTACTGACTTGCCTATTTTTACTTAAATTTATATTTCGGGTATTGCTTAGACTTGTTCTTAAGGTATTATTGACTTGTTTTTTGAATATTATTTAAACTTATTCTTGGGGTATTACTGATTTATTTTTCGAGTATTACTAATTTGTTTTTTAAGATTAGCGTGTTGCTTTTTGGTATTATTGAGTTGTTTTTAGGATTTTAATGAGTAGTTTATTAGAAACAAATTTGACTTTGATATTTTAAATTTTAAATCTGAGTAATAATTTTTTTGGGGTATTCAAATTTTTTTTTAATCTGTGTAATAACTTTTTTGATACTTAAAATTTTGGATTAAAAATTTATGAATACAGGTGATGCATCGAAAGTGTGTCTGTTGAAGAATCTAATTGGTGCGTACACAAGATTGAAGTTGTTCGAGTTAAGTAGATATATACAAACCTGATGAATTTTTTTATGAGTTTGAATTAGTCAAAATTAAATTAAAATTAATCTACAATTTCAAGTGCATAGGATTCAAAAACCACACTATTAATTAAACATAAATACTTCCAAAGTTTCAAGTATATGCAAAAAAACAAAATATATATATATATATATATATATATCACTCTTTCATTTTCATTTTCATTTTGTCACAAATAAGAGTGCAAATTCTTTATCCAAAGCATTTTTTTTCAATAGATGAAGATATTTATATTTAACACATTTAAATGAATATTTAATTTGTATTAAAAAGTGCAGAAGCCTATTTTCAGCTACTTGGGGATTTAGATGTCCTCTTATATAAGAAAGTTTTGCTCATAAGGAAAATCATTGGATATATACCCAAAACATAATAGTAATTTATTTTTACAGCTTATTTTAGTTGGAGGCAGTGAAAGTAAGAAGTATGAATTAATAATGATTCTTTCTCATTAAAATTTAATAGTATTTAATATTATTTACTCCCTCCGTCCCAGATGAACTTGCAAGTTTTCATTTTCGGAACATCCCAAAGGAACTTGCAGACAAAAAAAAAACCCTTTTATAAACTTCACCCTCACAATATCTATATATTTACACAAAATGTCATTACTTTTTCACTCTTTGGGCCCACATTACACTCAATCCAACTAACATTTTCACTTTTTACATAAAATTTTACCAAATTAACCCTCAATACACTATTTTTTTTTATTATACTTTTTCTTAATTTGTGTGTCCCTCCTCCCTTGCAAATTGCTCTGGGACGGAGGAAGTATTATATAAAAATAATAATAGAAATAAAATAAACAAAAAATGATTACAATTTTTTAATAATATTTATTACTATACTCATCTTAAAATATCTATACTTATATAAAAACAGCAGCAGCTGTAATATCTACAATGAATTTCATGGCGAGTGAACAACAACTCGCCCTATTATGCGATCGTAAATTGCACGCGACAACACATCATTTTCTTTTGAAGTTATCATATCAAATGATATTAAAAAATATTTAAATATCCACAACTTCCAAGTGACATATCAAATGATATTAAAAAATATTTACATATTGCTTTCCAATATTTGCTTATTTTAGTTCGAGTTCCAACATAGGTGCAATGACTTCAATAAAAATTATTAATATTAATAAATTACTCTATTATTTTAAATTAATTGTTTTTTGCATTTATTTTATTTTTTAATTTTAAAATTATTTTCATATTATAAAAATTTAGTTTATGTGCATACTCATAAAAATATATACATATTTATTAATATATTATTGTTATACTAAAATTTTTATTTAAAAAAATATATACTCAATTTAGTATGCATAACATTTTGGAAAAGAGAAAACAATATTATTCAGCAAAAATAAAAGACATATGTTAATTAAAAAATATCTGATACTATTAGGTGAAAACAAGTATAATTTTTAAAAATAATTAATATTATTTAAAAAATACACATCATTACATAGTGCAACTAATATATATATATATATATATATATAAAATTATCATCACTTTTATAAATCTATAAACTGTAGAAGTTTTTCAAAATTTAATAATTGAATACTTGAACAGATGTAGTAACATTTGCTTAGGGGTGCTATAATAGAATAATATCAATAAATTAATTATTTAGAATTATTAATTTTTATATTTTATTTTCTCTCATATTTTTAAAATTTGATAATTTTTTCATTATTTATATATTTCATATAATATGTCAAATTAGCTGATTTAACAAACATTATTTTCACATATAATATTACAATAGATAATTAAAATATTGAAATTAAAAATAAATTTTAATTTTTAAAAAATATTTTTAATTGATTTATTATACAATTAACTTTAAAAAAAATATAAATGATGCACTGGAGGAATACTATTTAAAATTAAAGAGAGAAGTCATCCAATTATAGATTGACACGAAAGTTCGAAACTTATGGAAAGTAAGATGCGGAGAGTGGACCTTGCGTCATAATTCTGTTGCACCCAATTTGAAATAAATGGAGGACTGATTTTCAAATGCATAATTAATAGGCAATTATAACTGGCCTCATGATTGATGACTATCGTAAAGCGATGTAATGTATTCTCACATCTACGACTGGGTTGATTTTTTTATTTTTTTAAAATAAGAAGTAATATGGGGAGTAAATATATAATTATCATGAATTTATAGTAACTAATACGAATAAAAAATAATTCACAATATTTTTTATTATAAATAAAATTAGTATTACTCCATCTGTCCCATAGAAATTTGCACATTTTTCTTATTTAGACGTTCCTTATAAATTTACACACTCTAAAATAGAAATATTTGCATATATAATCACAAATCTATACGCATATTTACACATATGTCACTGCTTTATATATAAAATAATTTTTTTATAAATATATCATCTTGTATGATATACTCCCTCCGTCCAAACCAATTTTCACACTTTTCATTTTGGGTTGTCTCAAACCAATTTGCACACTACTTAAAAGGGAAACATCGATTTAGGTGCACACTCACAAAACTTTCTAGACATTTACCCATACACCACTACTTTATTTAAAAAATATATTTTCCTTAAGTCGTGTGCCATCCCAAAAATGCAAATACCCCGGGAGGGAGGGAGTAAATTTCTTCTACGGAGGAGGAAGTATTATATATAATTTTTTTTTATTTCTCATTTTCTTGTAAGCATCCTTCTCCATCATTCTCGTGTACGCCACACTCAATAATTTTTTTTTAATTCAAAATAGACAATTATTTTATTTAATATAAATCTAGAGGCAATAATTTTTATTTTTTTATTTTTAATTCAAAATAGACAATTATTTTATTTAACATATCTAGAGGAGCACAGAGAGAAAATAGATTTGTATCTCAATGTCATTTAAGAAGTCGAAAAGTATGCCCTTAAAGTTATAATTTTAGTTACGTAAGCTTGCAATAAATTTGCCCTAAAGTCAGGAAGAGATAATAGGTGTAAGCTATTTTTATTTTAAATTTTTCAATAGCAATAAAAATTCAATATTTTTTTCTATTTGGATAAATCGGTGGAGGATTATTTTTATGATAGTTATAATATTATTGTTGTGTTTTAATATTAAAAAAAAAAAGAGAGAGAGACTAAAGAATATTATTGATTGTGGTAGAAAAAAGTAGTTGAGAAAAACCAATTATACTAATTAAAAATTTTACTAACAACATTTTTGAAGTTTGATTTCTTTTTTGGTTTTCTTTTTCTTTCACTTCTCCACGAGTAAAAACACATTTTTATCTCCTTGAAAACTTTTTATTCTTCCAAAAAGGGCACCTGTAACCTTTCTTTCTTGAGTAAATTTTAGAGAAAACTATAAATTTTAGCCTTTTTTTTATGGTACAAACTCTTTTTTGTCCACAAATTTATAAAAACTCTTTTTTGGTCTTTTTTAAAAATAAGTGACCAATATACCCTTAATTCTCATTTCCTTTTTTAATATATTTTTTTTCACCCCTAATCTTTTTCCTATTTCATTTCTTACACCAAATTAAAATAAGTGACTAATATACTTTTAATTATTGTATTTTTTTGACGGAGTTGGGTCGGATTGATTTTTTACGTTCCTTTAACCTAGAAAATTTTAAAAATAACATGGTTACGAATAATATTATCTTTATTAATTATTAAGAATTAAATAAGTATTCTTGAAAGATCAGAAACTGGTCGGAGTTCGGTCAATTTTTTTAGAAATAGCATATTTAGTAATTTTTTTTTGTGACGGAGTTAAGGTCGAAACTAATTTTTAGATTATTTTTACTTAAAAAACACTATGCATATATAGAATTTTAATTGACATTATCTTTTTAATTTTTACTAGTAAAATAACTAATATTTTTAAAAGTCGGATATTTCTACAAATTCATTAAAAATATCATTTGCACTAGTATTTTTTTTGACGGAGTTGGGTCGGAATGATTTTTTACGTTCCTTTAGTGTAGAAAAAATTTAAAAGATACATGATTACGACTAAAAATATCCTTTTTAATTTTTAAGGATTAAATAAGTAATCTTGAAAGGTCGGAAATTGGTCGGAGTTCGTTCAATTTTTTTAGAAATAGCATATATAGTAATTTTTTTTGTGACGGAGTTTGATCGGAACTACTTCTTAGATTATTTTTACCTAAAAACTACTATGCATATGTAAAAAATTTGATTGACATTATCTTTTTAATTTTTACTAGTAAAATAACTAGTATTTTGAAAAGTCGGATATTTATCTATATTTATTAAAAATAGCACTTGCAATAGTATTTTTTTGACGGAGTTGGGTCGGAATGATTTTTTACGTTCCTTTAATCTAGAAAAAATTTAAAAGATACATGATTACGACTAACGTTATCTTTATTAATTTTTAAGGATTAAATAAGTAATCTTGAAAGGTCGGAATCCGGTTAATTTTTTTAAAATAGCATATTTAGTATTTTTTTTTTGTGACGGAGTTTGATCGGAACTACTTCTTAGATTATTTTTACCTAAAAAATACTATACATATGTAAATATTTTGATTGACGTTATATTTTTAATTTTTACTAGTAAAATAACTAGTATTTTGAAAAGTCGGATATTTATCTAAATTTATTAAAAATAGCACTTGCAATAGTATTTTTTGATGGAGTTGGGTCAGATTGATTTTTTACGTTCCTTTAATCTAGAAAAAATTTAAAAGATACATGTTTACGACTAACGTTATCTTTATTAATTTTTAAGGATTAAATAAGTAATCTTGAAAGGTTGGAAACTGGTCGGAGTCCGGAATTTTTTTTAGAAATAGCATATTTAGTACTACCTCCGTCCCACGAAAGTTTGCATACTTTCCTTTTTAGTTTATCCCACACATACTCCAAAAATGGAAATATTCCTTTAAATCTCCACCTTTAAAATCTTTACCTCACAATCTCAACCATACACATTCTACTCATTACACTTTTTCTTAAAACATGTGCCCAGGAAATTACGGCAAACTTTCCTGGGATGGAGGTAGTAATTTTTTTTGTGACGAAGTTTGATCGGAACTACTTCTTAGATTATTTTTACCTAAAAAATACTATGCATATGTAAAAATTTTGATTGACATTATCTTTTTAATTTTTACTAGTAAAATAACTAGTTTTTTGAAAAGTCGGATATTTATCTAAATTTATTAAAAATAGCACTTGCAATAGTATTTTTTTGACGGAGTTGGGTCGGAATGATTTTTTACGTTCCTTGAATCTAGAAAAAATTTAAAAGATACAAGATTACGACTAACGTTATCTTTATTAATTTTAAGGATTAAATATGTAATCTTGAAAGGTCGAAAACAGGTCAGAGTCCGGTCAATTTTTTTAGAAATAGCATATTTAGTAATTTTTTTTGTGACAGAGTTAGATCAAAACTACTTGTTGGTCCCGAAACGAGTACAATCAATGTATGAGGGGGAATACACTGATGTCAGATTTTTGTGAAAGACTCACAAAAATGCTCTAACACTCTCAGTCAGGATATCCTGAATTACTCAGTATGCTGAAGGTCCACAGGGGCAGCAGGGACAGTTCAGTAACGAGTCAGATAAGCTGAGTGTGAGTAATGTGCTCGGAAGCTCAGTAGAGATAACAAACCTACTGACTGCTCAGAAGCGAGTCAGTTGGACTACTATCTCAGTGAGCTAGAGTACGTGCGGAAAGTGAGCCCTTAGTTTCTACTCGTTTTAGTTTCTGAAAACATTTTCTCTGAGTTGCTTAGTAAACTGGTGGTTAAGGCTGAGTGCACAATATTAAGATTCAGGATGATTGATACAATCCTGAATATAAAAACAATGCAGAATGTTCAGTTTAGAATGATGACAGTTATGATCCTGAACAAAATAGTAAATCAGCACACAAGGGTCTTTTTAACGTGGTTCGGAGATAACCAACTCCTACGTCCACGACCTGATTTAACAGGAAGCTATCCTCAAAACCCTGAGGATAGGTACTTGGTTTTTACGTGCCAAGGGACACGAATAGCCAACTTCCTCTCTTAGGAACTGACCCCTGGGCGTTTTACAAGTCCCAGTCCTTCTAACCAACCAATCTCACACCCTGAGTGGTTTGGTATTCTGGTTTCCAACTAAGATAGCTCTAGCAATACAAAACTATGCTAAATATTAGAGCTATCGATCTAAGCAAATACAGAGAGAATCCTACTACAACACTAGGGAAATTTAATTGCAGAGTGTTGCTTATAGTATGCTTTGAGTGCTTGGATTCTTGAGAGCTTTCGCTTGGAAATTTTCCGTTAGCCTTGAATGGGTGCAAGGCTCTCCATATTTATAGGCAAGATTCAAAATAGATCCGTTGGAGGAGATCAAATCAAATCTTTCATTTTTAGGGTAGTTGTAGGCTAGAAATACTGTTTGACCTAATTGCTATGCTTATTCTGGCAAGTTTGTCCCACCGCCTGCAACTTTGAGACGCATTAAATGCTGCACAGACTCCGTACACACGTGTTGAAAGATCATTGGCTCTCCGTTCTAACGGCTAGTTGACTTTCAGACATTTGTCCTTCCTCGTACATTCAATACTCTGAGTCTCTTGTATATAACTCAGCCTGAATGTTTGTCTTATTGGAGTCTTACTGACATTCTCTTTGTCTTTTGTCCCATAGCGTAAATAACCTTTTTGCTTTGGACTTACATGATTCAGGTAAACTGAACCAAGGCCTAAGTCAGGTCTTAAGTGCATTCAGCACAGCCTGATAGGTTATTCAGCCCAGTATGTGTAACCTTTTTGCTTTGGACTTACATGAGTCAGATAAACTGACTCAAGGCATGAGTCAGGTCTTATGTGCGTTCAGCACAGCCTGATAGGTTAACACTTACTGTCCACTGACTAAGTTCTGTCCTTAGTATGCTTAGTGTACTCAGTAGAAATATCAGCCAATGGTACTTCAGGATTGTCTTCAGGACGGATCATCAAGCTTCGTTCTTCAGCTTCAGTTCAGGCAATCTTCAGCAAGACTGACTCTGACTTCTTCAGGATGGATTGCACATCAGACTTCAGTAAATTGGGGTCGACTCCAATATTCTTCAGTCTTCAGCGTGTTCCCCCTGAACTGAATTTCTAACCTGACTATCCTGAACTAGACAAACCTGAACAATTGTACTTAGACAAATTCATCAGGGGTTTTGGGATCTAATCAAAATACTCAGATTGTCCCAACACTACTTTTTAGATTATTTTTACCTAAAAAATACTATGCATATGTAGAATTTTAATTGACATTATCTTTTTAATTTTTACTAGTAAAATAACTAATATTTTGAAAAGTCGGATATTTCTCCAAATTCATTAAAAATATCATTTGCACTAGTATTTTTTTGACGTAGTTGGGTCAGAATGATTTTTTACGTTCCTTTAGTGTAGAAAAAATTTAAAAGATACATGATTACGACTAACATTATCTTTTTTAATTTTTAAGGATTAAATAAGTAATATTGAAAGGTCGAAAACTGGTCGGAGTCCGGTCAATTTTTTTAAAAATAGCATATTTAGTTTTTTTTTATGACGGAGTTTGATCGGAACTACTTCTTAGATTATTTTTACCTAAAAAATACTATGCATATGTAAAAAAATTGATTGACGTTATCTTTTTAGTTTTTACTAGTAAAATAACTAATATTTTGAGAAGTCGGATATTTATCTAAATTTATTAAAAATAGCACTTGCAATAGCATTTTTTTAACGGAGTTGAGTCGGAATAATTTTTTACGTTCCTTTAATCTAGAAAAAAATTAAAAGATACATGTTTACGACTAACGTTATCTTTATTATTTTTAAGGATTAAATAAGTAATTTTGAAAGGTCAGAAACTGGTTGGAGTCTAGTCAATTTTTTAAAAAATAACATATTTTGTAAAAAAAATGTGACGGAGTTTGATCGGAACTACTTCTTAGATTATTTTTAAGTCAAAAACACTATGTATTTATAAAATTTTGATTGACTGTTATCTTTTTAATGGTGGAGAAATATATTTACATTTCTATATTCTAGGAAATTTACAACCCCAATTTACTCATTAAAATAATTTTTAATGTTATAATTAAGATCGTGTAACTTTGTAATAGAATTAGTAGAACATTCAAAAATTCATTAGGTATGTATATTATTTTTATAGTTAAGATCATGATTACGATTATGGAATTTTACTCAAAAATAAATTTATTATGTATAATATTATTTACTTGTTATTGATCTTTGTAATAGAATTTGTAGATCATGGAAACATGATTAACTTTTAATCATAATGAAGGAAAATTAATTTGGAATAAAAAGTATTTATTGATTTTAATATATTATTAATTAGGCAATACCATATTTTCAATAGATTGCTTTCCTTGCATACCGGGTTTTTAATCAATTTGTGGAGTGCAGAATTTTGTCAAGATTACGATTTATAATCAAATTTGTTTTTATTAATTTTAGAAATTTACAAATTTACGGATTTATTTTACAAAATATAAAATTGTGTGAAAATTAGATTCATAAGTAGAGATATTGTATTAATCCTTGTCATAAATTTTGATATATTTCTCAACTCTTTCCAATTTATCTCCCCCACGAAAGTCTCATCAATTTTTTATAAATAAAATTTTTAATATTATAGAAGACTGAGTCAATCGGGTTTTATATGGATATAAACATATCTTTTTTATTATTATATTTTCCAATAATAATAATTATTATTGTAAATATATTAATCTTTAATTAAAAATACATAAATATTGAGATGATAGCATTCCATTTTAAAATCATTTATAAATTTTTAAAAACCTATATATAAAGATATAAATATTATGATAATGAAAAAATATATTTAATTTCCTATATTTTAGGAAATTTACACCCCTAATTTTCTAAAATTTATTTTTCTCATTTTTTAGAAACTAATGAATTGAATATATTGTCACCAAACTATTCTCTCTCATTCGGCAATCTCCTTTATTTTTATTTTTGAATTTTTAAGTATAAAAAAGAATGGGTCAATCGGGTTTTCTGTTGACAAAAATATATTATTTATTTACTTATTTAATTATTTTTATAAAGATACATATGAATTAATATTATTTTTTAATATTTAAAAATATATTTATATTACCATGGTGGAAAAATATATTTATTCCCTATTTACTATAAAATTTACACCTCAATCTTCTCAAATTTATCTCTCTTATTTTTACAACATGATTGAATTGACAAAAAACATATATAATTTAGTCGTAATCATGTATTTTTTAAATTTTTTCCAGATTAAAGGAAAATAAAAATCATTCCGACCCAACTCCGTCATAAAAATACTATTGCAAATGCTATTTTTAATAAATTTAGATAAATATCTGACTTTTCAAAATACTAGTTATTTTACTAGTAAAAATTAAAAAGATAACGTCAATCAAAATTTTTACATATGCATAGTATTTTTTAGGTAAAAATAATATAAGAAGTAGTTCCGATCAAACTCCGTCACAATTTTTTTTACTAAATATGTTATTTTTAAAAAAATTTATCGGACTTCGACCAGTTTCCGACCTTTCAATATTACTTATTTAATCCTTAAAAATTAAAAAAGATAACGTTAGCCATAATCATGTATCTTTTAAATTTTTTCTACACTAAAGGAACGTAAAAAATTATTCCGACCCAACTCCGTAAAAAAATACTGGTGCAAATGATATTTTTAATGAATTTGGAGAAATATCCGACTTGTCAAAATATTAGTTATTTTACTAGTAAAGAAAAAAAGATAATATCAATTAAAATTCTACATATGCATAGTGTTTTTTAGGTAAAAATAATCTAAAAATTAGTTCCGACCTAACTCCGTCACAATTTTTTTTTACTAAATATGTTATTTCTAAAAAAATTGACCGGACTCCGACCAGTTTCCGACCTTTCAAGATTACTTATTTAATCCTTAAAAATTAATAAAGATAACGTTAGTCGTAATCATGTATCTTTTAAATTTTTTCTAGATTAAACGAACGTCAAAAATCATTTCGAACCAACTCCGTCAAAAAAATACTATTGCAAGTGCTATTTTTAATAAATTTAGATAAATATCCGACTTTTCAAAATACTAGTTATTTTACTAGTAAAAATTAAAAAGATAACGTCAATCAAATTTTTTACATATGCATAGTGTTTTTTAGGTAAAAATAATCTAAGAAATAGTTCCGATCAAACTCCGTCACAAAAAAAAACTAAATATGCTATTTTTAAAAAAATTGACCGGACTCCGACCAGTTTTCGACCTTTCAAAATTACTTATTTAATCCTTAAAAATTAAAAAGATAACGTTAGTCATAATCATGTATCTTTTAAATTTTTTCTACACTAAAGGAACGTAAAAAATCATTCCGACCCAACTCCGTCAAAAAAATACTAGTGCAAATGATATTTTTAATGAATTTGGAGAAATATCCGACGTTTCAAAATATTAATTATTTTACCTGTAAAAATAAAAAAGATAATGTCAATTAAAATTCTACATATGCATAGTATTTTTTAGGTAAAAATAATCTAAAAAGTAGTTTCGATCAAACTCCGTCACAAAAAAATTACTAAATATGCTATTTTTAAAAAAATTGACCGGACTACGACCAATTTTTGACCTTTCAAGATTACTTATTTAATTCTTAAAAATTAGAAAAGATAATGTTAGTCGTAATCAAGGATGAAAATATCGGTATCGACGGAAATATCGGTACCCTGAATTTATGGATATATCGGTGGAAATATCGATATCGAATATCGATATAGGTAAAATATAGAAAATTCACGGAAATTTCTTTAAAATGATGGAAATCTAACATGAAATTTTAGACAATATTATTACTAGTCTTAATACATTAATTGAACTTAAAATCTCAATAAAATGAGAATCTTACAACAAACATATCAAGAAAACATACATAAGACATATAAAACGATACAACAATTATTCATAATTATTGAATATTACACAACTAATACCAAAATGATGTCCTATGAGCCTCAAATGTAAAAGAAGAAAGACCATCTTGGTCTAAGCAATAATGGTACCAAGTCATCAAATTAGAGAAATTCCCGAAATATATCGAAATTTCCCGAAATTTTTCGAAATTTTGACCGATAAATTACCGAAATTTCCACGATATTTCTCGATAATCTGCACATTTTGAATTACCCTGGACCGATATCGAAATTTTGCCGAAATTTCCCGAAATTTTACCGAAATTTTGGAAAAATAATCGTTCAAGTAAATTTCCATATCGGTACCCTCAAAATTCCGAAATTTCGCGAAATTTTAATCCTTGGTCGTAATCATGTATCTTTTAAATTTTTTCTACACTAAAGGAACGTAAAAAATCATTCCGACCCAACTCCGTCAAAAAAATACTAGTGCAAATGATATTTTTAATGAATTTGGAGAAATATCCGACTTTTCAAAATATTAGTTATTTTACTATTAAAAATTAAAAAGATAATGTCAATTAAAATTCTACATATGCATAGTATTTTTTAGGTAAAAATAATCTAAAAATTAGTTCCGACCTAACTCCGTCACGGAAAAAAAAAACTAAATATGCTATTTCTAAAAAAATTGACCGGACTCCGACCAGTTTCCGACCTTTCAAGATTACTTATTTAATCCTTAAAAATTAATAAAGATAACGTTAGTCGTAATTATGTTTCTTTTAAATTTTTTCTAGATTAAAGGAACGTAAAAAATCATTCCAACCCAACTCCGTCAAAAAAATACTATTGCAAGTGATATTTTTAATAAATTTAGATAAATATCCGACTTTTCAAAATACTAGTTATTTTACTAGTAAAAATTAAAAAGATAACGTCAATCAAATTTTTTACATATGCATAATATTTTTTAGGTAAAAATAATCTAAGAAGTAGTTCCGATCAAACTCCGTCACAATTTTTTTTACTAAATATGCTATTTTTAAAAAAAAAATTGACCGGACTCCGACCAGTTTCCGACCTTTCAAGATTACTTATTTAATCCTTAAAAATTAAAAAAAGATAACGTTAGTCGTAATAATGTATCTTTTAAATTTTTTCTACACTAAAGGAACGTAAAATCCGACCCAACTCCGTCAAAAAAATACTGGTGCAAATGATATTTTTAATGAATTTGGAGAAATATTCGACTCTTCAAAATATTAGTTATTTTACTAGTAAAAATTAAAAACATAATGTCAATTAAAATTCTACATATGCATAGTGTGTTTTAGGTAAAAATAATCTAAACAGTAGTTCCAATCAAACTCCGTCACAATTTTTTTTTACTAAATATGCTATTTTAAAAAAATTGACCGAACTCCGACCAATTTCCGACCTTTCAAGATCACTTATTTAATCCTTAAAAATTAATAAAGATAATATTAGTCGTAAACATGTATCTTTTAAAATTTTTCTACACTAAAGGAACGTAAAAAATCATTCCGACCCAACTCCGTCAAAAAAATACTAGTGCAAATGATATTTTTAATGAATTTGGAGAAATATCCGACTTTTCAAAATACTAGTTGTTTTACTATTAAAAATTAGAAAGATAATGTCAATTAAAATTCTACATATGCATAGTATTTTTTAGGTAAAAATAATCTAAAAAGTATTTACGACCTAACTCCGTCATGAAAAAAAAAACTAAATATGTTATTTCTAAAAAAATTGACCGGACTCCGACCAGTTTCCGACCTTTCAAGATTACTTATTTAATCCTTAGAAATTAATAAAGATGATGTTAGTCGTAATCATGTTTCTTTTAATTTTTTTCTAGATTAAAGGAACGTAAAAAATCATTCCGACCCAACTCCGTCAAAAAAATACTATTGCAAATGATATTTTTAATAAATTTAGATAAATATCCGACTTTTCAAAATACTAGTTATTTTACTAGTAAAAATTAAAAAGATAACGTTAATCAAAATTTTTACATATGCATAGTATTTTTTAGGTAAAAATAATCTAAGAAGTAGTTCCGATCAAACTCCGTCACAAAAAATATTATTAAATATGCTATTTTAAAAAAAAAAATTGACCGAACTCCGACCAGTTTCTGACCTTTCAAGATTACTTATTTAATCCTTAAAAATTAAAAAAGATAACGTTAGTCGTATTAAATTTTTTCTACACTAAAGGAACGTAAAAAATCATTCCGACCCAACTCCATCAAAAAAATACTATAATTAAAGATATATTAGTCACTTATTTTACTTTGGTGTAAGAAACGAAATAGAAAAAAAATTAGGGGTGACTAGAGAAATTTTTGAAAAAAAAGAGAATTAAGGGTATATTGGTCACTTATGTTTTAAAAAGGCCAAAAAAGAGTTTTTATAAATTTGTGGACAAAAAAGAGTTTGTACTTTAAAAATAGGCTAAAAGAGAGTTTTTCTATTTGGATAAATCGGTGGAGGATTATTTTTATGATAGTTATAATATTATTGTTGTGTTTTAATATTAAAAAAAAAAAGAGAGAGAGACTAAAGAATATTATTGATTGTGGTAGAAAAAAGTAGTTGAGAAAAACCAATTATACTAATTGAAAATTTTACTAACAACATTTTTGAAGTTTGATTTCTTTTTTGGTTTTCTTTTTCTTTCACTTCTCCACGAGTAAAAACACATTTTTATCTCCTTGAAAACTTTTTATTCTTCCAAAAAGGGCACCTGTAACCTTTCTTTCTTGAGTAAATTTTATGTAAGATCATTTAATAATATGAAATCTATATGTAATATGTCATTTATTAATAAAAAATTAATATTTTAAAAATATAATAATATTTTTATTTAAAATAAGTATAATTTTTTTAAATTAATTATTATATTTTATTATAATTTTATCATCATTCTTTTAACGTCTCATAATTTATTTAATTTTATATAGAATGTTGATTATTGCCAAATACACATGTACTTCTTAGTTTAAACTTTTAACCCCCATTTATAGGGATGACAAAACGACCAGCCCCGCTCTGTTTGGATCGGGCCCGATCTGCCTCGTTTTGAGAATGGAGCAGATCAGCCCTGCCCCGCTTGCGGAGCAGATCAGACATGAATTTACATATTTTTTGCCCTGATCTGCCCCGCCCCGCTCCATATAATATTAATTATATATAATATTATATATATATAATATATATAGAATTATATATATTTTTTAAAATAATCAAATCTTGGAAACTCTGATTCTCTCTCATCAAATAAATGAATAATGTATAATTGTATATATTAATAATATTAATATAATATATATATTAAATTCTAAAAATCTAAAACCCTAACTATATTAATAATATTGATTTTGTGGATTTGATGAATTTTGGGAGAATTGTTATTGGGTACATTATGTATATACCTCTTAGTGTCAAGACACCAATAACAAGGAAATTAGGGTGCAATCAAAACAGTGCCATTATATACCAAAACTACCCCTATATTAGAAAACATGGGTGACCCTGCTGACAAATGCAAAAGTTGCACCTTCACATCACTTCAATCATTTACACGGAACCAAAACATAAAAAATGGCGGAACGAAATTCAATTGAAAATTTATGTCTATCCTCCCTCTCAAAATAAATACCCCATTCCTCCCACTTCACATTCTGAAAATAACCCGCATTCTTTCTCTTCCTCGTGTACCTTTCTCTCTCTACCGTACGTGAGACGATTTTCAAACTGAAGCCGGAATCCCGCCGTCCTCTGAAAATGGCCGCCTCATCACCATTAACACAGTATCAACGCCGGAAAATGCCAAGCTCTGTTACTGCCATGGACGAAGCTCAGTCGTCACAGCGACGCACACCACTGCTACCTGAAGTCCGGGCCGAAAACAGCTTTTATCTCAGTCGTGCCCTGTTCGCACAGTCCTCGCCGGAATCTGTGAAACCTCCATCTGTTCTCGCCGTCGAAGAAACCGTCCGCCTCGTGTGCAGGTAATTGGGGAAGAAAATGTTTTGGGCCAAGTTCCTTGCTAAAGCCCATTTTCCTATTTAAATTGAAAGCCCAATTATTTTTTGAATGAATTAAGCCCATTTGCTGTTGTGGATGCTGTTAATGGTGGTTGTGATCTTCTTCTCCAGAAATTTTTTTGCTTTGATGAATCACTTTGGGTTTTTCACGATATGGTTGGGAGAACGACGCGGCTCGATTTCCGGAGCGCGCGAACGCGAGAAACTGTTGCAATTCCACACTGAAAACCGCCGGGAATCCACCACACCAGACGCACAACTCCGTCGCCCCTGTCTACTCGACGACGAAGGCCGCCGCACCTGAAGCTACCGCCGATCGGAATCGCGCCGCCACATCTTGCCAGAATTTCTTCACACAGAAGCCCGATTTGCCCATGCCTCTGTACGGTAACAAGATGGAAGTAATTGGGCCAATTTCTATTCTCATCCGGCCCAATTAACCAGCGTTTTCAGACTGGTCACGCTGTTCTTCTCCAAATTCTCAATGTTTCTCCTCAAATCAGAGCTACTGGGGGTCAAGCTAAGAAAAGCAAATGCAACTATATAAATCTTTCTTGGCAAACTGATGCATAGAGAATTCACGATGAGATACCAATCAAATTCTTGAATAATCTAGCAACAAATATTGGAGTCTGATTTTAAGATTTAAATCGCCTAAAGATTTAAAACTTTTTTATTGGTTAAAAAAATTATTTATTTCTCAATCAATTAGCTTGCTACAGAATGTGGGATAGGATATTTAGATTCCATTTGTTTTCTTGATATTCTTTCATACCTTCTATTTATTATTAATTAGCACATAGTGGAATAGAGGCTTAGTTTGCTGTTGCTATATTTATTATGATATGGATTCCTTGGAGAGCAAGATTATTAGAGAGTTTATGTATTGCTGGATGTGAGAGGCTCTGTATGTTTGTCAGATGTCAATTCCACTTCTCAAGCAATGAATACAACTTGGAGCTTTTATTTGTGTGTGGATCAAGCAAACTACAGTGCCTCCATCACGTTCTTCATTCTCTGATTTTAGATAGAGACATCATCTCTCTCTCTATTTTTTATAATTTAATTTTGATATTTTGTTATTGATAAAAAATTGTAATTGAGCTTGTTAATTAATAGTTTTGTAGTTTTGAACTTTTACGTATTTTGTTTTTGAACTTATGAATGATTAGTTAATTTGAATTAAAATGTTAAATATTCAAGAATTTTATAAAAAATGAGAGAAAATTGCATACAAATTAATTCAAATAATTTTTACCTTATATTACAAAACAAATAAAAATTATTTGACCACAATTATAATTGAACTTTATCAATCAAACATTTTGAACTGTATTTACGAACATTTGAACTTTTATTTATTTTCGGAACTTATGAATATTCCGTAAAATCAACTTAAAAAATCTAAATAAAAAAATAATTAACATTTGAATTCATAAAAAAAATAGTATAACATAATTATATTTAAAATAAAAAATATTATAAAAGGAGGAAAAATGAATTCAAATAAATTCATAAACAATAGTATTTTAAAATTTAAATTGTAAATAATAAAAAAATGTATATAAAATGAGAAAAAGAAAAGTAAATTAATTATGATGATTGAATTGATTGATGACATATTTGATTGACAAAGGAGAGAGAGTGAGTAAATGAGAGTGGAGAGAGGAGAGAGAAAAGAGGGAAAGAATAATTGTTGTAATAAATTTATAATCGAACTTTTACAGAAAATAGAATTGAACTATAATAACTTACTTTGAACTTTTACTTTTTTTTTTTGAACTGGTGAATATTTCCTTAAAGCTCAGTAAATTACCCAAATGTCAAGATGACTTCTTGAAGCTTTTAACTTTTAATTTGGGAAAGACAGATGCGGTAATATTTAATAAAATCTTGAGATTGATTTTTTTACTTTGGTGACATGACTTAATGGAATATACATAGTGAAGTAATGGAGAAGCAGGTAGGCACATAGGTATCTGCTACTCTATGAAAATAGGTAATTGGACTACTGGTAAAAAATAAAGAGGTTGTAACCCCTCAACAAAAAATATAATTTTCATGTACTCAGCAACCAATTTCTCTTTTTTATTGTAATTTTGGATATGATTTGGTGATTTAGATGGATTATTGTTGATTAAATTGTGAATTTTTAATATTTTGCATTTAGTTTTTTTTAATGTATTGATTTTGTAAAATTATGAGAATTTAATAGATGGAGCGGGGCAGATTAGATCCGCCCCATGCGGGGCAGACATGGATCTCAAAATGCTGCCCCGCAGTGGAGCATGGAGCAGGACGGATCAACGGGGCACAAGCACGAAGCAGACATGAATATTGAGGTATCCGCCCCGATCCGTTCCATTTGTCATCCCTACCCATTCCAAGTTTCCAACTGTTGTATGTTGATTAGGTTAGACTGGCACCTAAGCATTTAGATAGAAAGCGATATCATTCTTTAATTGGGTCTTCGAGCAAAATTTTAGTCTCTTTGACAGAAACATTTGGATCATGTATTCTTTTAAAATATAATTGTGATAATAATGACTACATATATAATAGTACTTCATATTATATAATAAATAAATCTCGTGTTTGATATGAATTTAATAAATGATATAAGTCTCATATAAATATTTGTGAGGAACCGATGACAACCACTTAATTATATGCTAAAATAAGAATACAAAATTTAAATATATATAATTTAACTTTATATTGATATTTATTTTTCAAAAATTGAATGCGATAGTTTCATACATAAATTTTAATTTTATTTTGATATTTTACAAGTAATTGAATTTAAATTTTAGTGTATCAGGCACATAATATTTAATCATTAAAAAATTACAAAATACAATACTAAATTTGAAACAGAGATTCGGCGCCCACTAATGACTTTTTGGGCTGCTCATCTTATTTCACCAAATTAACATAAATTCAATCCATTTTTTTTCTCTAATACCTCAATTTGGTGGTCCTATTGGCTAGTGCTACTTATGATATAAATACTTGTACTTTACATTGCCAAAAAAAAAAAAAAAAATACAAAACAGTAAAAAATAATTGTCAGAAAAAAAAAAAGAAAAAAAAAATGAAGGGCAGACATTGACTGACACTCAAGACTTAGGTTTCCCACCATAGGCTTGTTGGCAAATCGAAGCCGGTTTCTGCGATTTCAAGCAAAGCTCCGACGTTATCGGGCAACTCTGCAAACAATTGTCTCCCAAGCTACCGGAGACCGGCTTATCACCGGAGAAAAAGCCCTTCGGCGGTGCTCCGTTCAGATAGTTCCCGTCGAGATACAGCCTCTGCACGGGTGATCCCTTCTTGCTGTATTGCCATGGAATCGGACCACGGAACCGGTTGTAGCTCAGCGCCAGTGACCGCAGAATCGGGTAATCGGCGAAGTTCGCCGGTAAAAAGCCCTCTAATTTGTTGTAGCTCAAATCGACGGCGACGAGCTCGCTGTTGGAATTCGCCGGAGGCTTTATGACGGCGACGATTGAGAAGCTGTTTCTGGCTAGGTCGATTTGCTGTATTGCGGGAAGGAGAAAGAGCCAGGGCTCCAGAGTTCCGGTCAAGGAATTTTGGCCGAGTTCGACCACCATTAGGCGATTCAACCCGGTGAAAGAGTACTTGGGAAGTGAGCCTGATAGCGAATTGGCCTTGAGAGCTAACTCGTTGAGATTCGGTGGCAGCGCCGGGATTGACCCGGTGAGTTTGTTGTAACTGAAATCGAGTCTGGTTAATCCAGTGAGTGAGCTCATGTTGGGTAATGAGCCGGAGAGCGAGTTATGGGAAAGATCAAGAGTTTCTAGGGAGCGGAGAGCGGCTATGGAGGGTGGGATAGAGCCCGAGAGCGAGTTGACTCGTAGGATTAAGTTTCTCAAATTGGGGAGAAAAGAAACAGAGGAAGGTATAGGGCCGTAAAAACTGTTGTCACCAAGGTCAAGGTTGATGAGCTGAGTGAGCTTGGAAATTAAAGGAGTGAGTGTTCCAGAATAGCCTTGTGAGTCGAGGGTGAGTTGGACAACTCGGTTTCCGGCGCAGGTGAGGCCGCAGGTGAAGTGGTTGATTCTGGGGACGGCGCATGGATCAGTGGAGAAATTCCACGTGGCGAGGCAGGAGGTGGGCGGAATGGAGGTGGGTTTGATGGCGGATTTGAAGGCGCGGAGGGCGGCGATGTCGTCGGGGAATGTGGCGGAGAGAGAAGAGGAGGGTGCGAGTGCGATGATGATGAGGTAGACGAAGATGGATTCGGGTTTGGGCATGGTGAAAACGGGTTGGGGGAAACGTGGTTAAATTGTGATGAAAGAGGTCGGCACAGCGCGTTTTATATTTAGGTGCGAACTAGTTATGGTGTGGGGCTTTTTGCCTTAGTTGGACACAGCAGTATGCCACTAATATTTTTGCCTTGGAATTAATATTTTTTTCTTTTATATTTCTCAATGTAATCAAAATAAATTAAATATTTTAATTTGAGATCACTGAAGTGTGCCGTAAAGGCCAATACGATACTACCTGTTTGATATTTTTCCACTTATATAAACTTTTCTCTTTTTTTTTTTTTTGTGCGTGTTTGTGATTATGCAATTCTTTTTTCTTTCTTTTTTTTTAAATTTTGGGAGAATGAAGGTTGATATTTTTCCACTTATATAAACTTTTCTCTTTTTTTTTTTTTTTTTGTGCGTGTTTGTGATTATGCAATTCTTTTTTTTAATTTTTTTTATTTTGGGAGAATGAAGGTTTCTTCATATTTATGAATTCAGAGATATTACAGAAGTTATTACTAATATTCGAGTTGATGCAACGACTAATTAGTCACATGAGGACCAATGACATATCAATTCACCACAAAATATGCAATAAAAAACAGTCTATAAGCAAAAGTGGAGAGAGAAGAATTGCTTATCACAATTATTTAGAGACGTTTATATTAGAGTTTTCAAAGAAAATGAGAATATTTTTATTTCCTCTCTTTGAATGAATAGTTAATTTTATGTGGGTTATATCATTAGTTCGTGTTTTAATTTTTTTTAAGAAAAATATTAATTGTAACATATACAAATTACAGGAAGGTTATTATAAGAAAGGGAGAAAAAAATAATTAAATTTGATAATAATTATCGTATGTAGAATCAACTTCTATTCTCATTAGTATTTTATATTTGTTCAAATTTTCAATTTTATTAATTTTTTTAAATCAACGTCATTTAAATAGATTTAAACCTAATCTTTTAGTTATTACGACGAATATCTTTTCTAGAATATCATTAATATCCTTAGAATATGTTGGCTTTAAAATATAACTCCATATATTCCCCAAAATATTTGAGGTGATAGATAGAGTCATCCTTTAAAGTAAACATGCCCTTAGTATCATGATTAATATAATTTTAAAATGTTATCATATACTTCATATCATAATTAATACCTTTTAAAATATTAGTCATACACTTCAATTATCAACATTAATATTTCTTCCATCTCTTTATAATTTTTCATAGATTTTACGAATACATTTTAAGATAAGTCTTAAAATAATAATTATAGTATAAATGATGTGATAGAAAAAAATAAGTAATTTCTTTAATGCAAAAAAAAAGTTATTGAAAAGAAATTAAAATTTTTGTAGTAAAATAAATTGAAATAATAAAATGAGAAATTTATAATAAAAGTGAAAGATTATATTATTTTGTAATATAAATTATAACATTTTTTAAACCCCATGGGTTAACCGAGTGGTGTGATCAATTTCCGAGATGGATTAGTCTATGCCGAACTTTGCTCCGGCTTGAAATGAGTTTCTGCATTAATTGATATTTAAATCGAATACTGAGTACTAAAAAAATCATAATATTCATTTGCCAATTATAGCACTCTTTTGCACTTTACCTTACACAATTTCGGTAAATTAATATGATGAGATATTGTAAGATAAAATCTATATATATATATATATATAAATAGAATAGTCTACTTAAAAATACAAAACTCAATTTTCCCGCCCATTTTATTTTCTATTTTTGAATTATTCATATTTTGTTGTATTGTGTAGTATTATTATAATACTAGTTTTTTTGTCTTGGAATTGTTAATAGAAATTGAAGATCTAGTTTCTTCTATTTTTACATTGTATGCAATTACCTCGAGGTGAGATATCTCTTGGTAATATATTTTCCTTTTTGGCGTAAATAGATATTGAAATATAATTTATTTTTTGAACAAATGATACTACCTAGTTTAAAATCATGTAAAATAGATAGACGGGCTGTCGTACTTTTCTATTTTTAAATTATAATTTTATTTTTTATTTGAAAAATTAAGAATGTGAGGTATATTTACTATTTAATTAAGTAGAATATAGTATCATAAATAACAGGGACGTAAATTAGTGACGATTATAAAATATTTCAAATAATACTATAGTTATTTATATTAAAATATTGTAAGTGAGAAATATATTTTAATTTATTAATCAATAATGCAAATTTATATGATATTAAGTTTATTACATATCTGATGCAAAAAAAATTCTTAAGCAATTTGTTATCATAAGTACATCTAATTTTTTTATAAATATGTGATAAGTATATTTATATTTAAATTTAGTATGTACTTTTTATTTAAAAGTATTTGTTCTTATAATTTATAGGAGTACTTTTGAAATTGTCTCATAGTCAATTTAATTATCACAACGAATATCTTTTATAACTTTTATAATATTATTATTTATTGTAAAGATTAAATAATATAATAATTTTGCTTCTGCCTAAAAATAATTAGAAGAGAAAAAAAAAAGTTTTTAATATAAGGTGAAATTTGAAATCTATCTACAATTTTGATATCTCAGTTCAAATATTACATTTTTTTACATAAACATATTAATACAATCATGCATATATATATATATATTTATAAAAAATGATATTAAGTATTTAAGAAAATTGATACTAAGGGGGCATTTGGTATAATTATAAAAAATGAAAAGGGTATAAGAATGAAATGTGTATGGAATGAAAGTCATACCTCTTAAATAACTAAATTATGATAGATTCCATAGTTTTTAAAAATTAAAATTATAATAGAATAATTCCAATTGATCACCATTAGCTTCCAGCCAATCAAATAACCTAGGATTAAGAAGAAGAGAATTGACAGAGGTAATCCATTCGTTCCAAAGGAACTTGCAGACCCAAAAAAATAAACAATTTTATAAACTTCACACTCACAATATCTACATATTTACACAAAATGTCATTACTTTTTCACTTTTTGGGCCCACAATACACTCAATTCAACTAACTTTTTCACTTTTTACATAAAATTTTACCAAATTAACTCTCAAAACACTATTTTATTTTATTTTATTATACTTTCTTTTTAATTTGTGTGCCCCTCCTCCCTTATAAATTGCTGTGGGACGGAGGGAGTATTTAACTCGTGTTATTTAAAAAAGATTACTGTTTTAGCTTTGACATTTACAGTGAGGGAAAAAAAAAGGAACTTGGAGACAAGCATCTTGTCACATCCTTCAGTTTGATTCACTCAATCGACAAGAAAGAGGACATGTCCCAAATCATATATAATGAAGTCGACCAACGCAATTAAATTCGTGTTTGTGTTAAGCAGGATTATGGACCCTCATTAATTGAATGTGCTTTTTTCTTTTCTTTTTTTTCTTATCATATGAGTAATTTGTAATTGGGAAAAAGATTCAAATTGGACCTCGAAGTTTTAAACATTGGAGCCTAAATTATTTTTAAAATAAAAATGCCCTTTAATTTTGAGAAAATGTAAAAATTGGACTCTAAACTTTTGCCTTATATACAAATTAGACCCTAAACTATTTATTGAAATAAATATGTCCTTCAACTTTTAGAAAAAAAGTACAAATTGCATCCTGAACTTTTGTCTCATATACAAATTGAACCATAAACTAATTTTTAAAAATAAATATGTCCTTCATATTACTTTTGATTTAAATTTTGAGATAAAATTACTTTTAATTTGAATTTAAATAAAAATCAAACAACAATAAATTCATATTATACTAAATTATCCTAAGCAATTTTTATAATTTTAGGAGATTATTATTTATAATATTAATAAGACTATTAATTAGAAGTCTTAAAGTTTATTATTATTTAGTATAATATGGATTTAATTAGTAATAATAATAATATGTTTTAAGACATCTAATTAATAATCTTATTAATATTATAAATAATAATCTCCTAAAATTATAAAAATGGCTAGAATAATTTTGTATAATATGAATTTAATTAGTATTATTAATAATAATAATTTTTTTAAGACATCTAATTAATAGTCTTATTAATATTATAAATAATAATCTCCTAAAATTATAAAAATTGCTAGGATAATTTAGTATAATATGAATTTATTGTTGTTTGATTTTTATTTTAATTCAAATCAAAAGTAATTTTATCTCAGTATTTAAATCAAAAGTAATATGAAGGGCATATTTGTTTTTAAAAAATGATTTATGGTTCAATTTGTACATGAAACAAAAGTTTAGAGTCCAATTTTTATTTTTATTTTAAAGTTGAAGGATATGTTTATTTCAACAAATAGTTTAGGGTCTACTTTGTAATTCAAACAAAATTCCAAGATCCAATTTGTCCAATTTTTTTAAAATTAAAGAACATATTTATTTTAAAAAATAATTTAGAGTTCAATTTATACATTTTTTTTTTACCTTGTGCAATTTAAATCCATATCACTTCTGTCTCTTTCATGTGATTGAGCCCAACAAACTATAGCTTAAGCCTTAAGCACATTTTAAAATTATTATAAAATTGTGTTTGAGGTTGCATTATTATCAATATGTTTAGAGCTTTTACGACCTGACATAATTAAAGCCAGAATCAAATAGTTTGATTTTAATTTATTTTATTTTATTACTCCTTATTTTTTACATTTCCTAAAGATATATCGATATTCATTTGTTATTTCTATTTGATAAAAAATAATATTATTTTTTATTTAAATTCTTGTAAATAACAGTAATATAAAAAATAAATTCGTTTTTACTTATGAAACTCAATCATGACCCTTGAGAAGAGTTTAATATTTTATTATTCCCTAAAAAGTAATTCTTCTAATTATATGAAAAGGTGTATCTAAAATTTCCTTGAATTTTTAAAAGGGGTTACTATTGTGACAATCTTCAGTCTTTGGACGGTTTTAGGCCCAATAATGCAGATTGAGAAACCCAATTTACTTTGGAATTGGATAAGTTGTACAAGAATCGCCAATGATGCTCAACGCAATACACCTGAATTCTGAATAAATTTACTGGAATTTGACACTGTTTCATAATCGCATCCCCAAATTCCACCACCGGCTCGGGGACGAGAATTTCAACTATGTCACCGCTGCAATTCTTACTACTAACAAGTGTGGCGGCTCATGTGATGCTGCTTTTCGCAGCCGCCGCCGCCTCCGACGCGGCGGCATATCCTCCCCCTTATGGACTTGATCAGTCCTGGACCACCACCACCGCCAGTACTGCTGCCGATGACCTCATCCCTGTGCGCCGGGAAGTGTACGGAGGTGGTCGTATCATCGACATCAGCCACCGTTATCATTCAAATATGCCGTCGTGGGAGTCGTCCGACGGCATCGGGGACTTCCTGTGGCTTCCTCGTAGCATGAAGAATGGTTCGTTAGCTAACAACTCGGAAATGAAGCTCCCCACTCACACTGGAACACACGTTGATGCACCAGGTCACGTTTTCGATCACTACTTCGACGCTGGATTTGATGTAGACACGCTTGACCTCGATGTTCTCAACGGTGAGTAATTAGTAAATGATGATCAATTTTCCCATAATTTCCCCCCTTTAATTTATCAGATAACTTTATTTTGTGATTTCGACTCTGCTGAGATATTAATGTATTGGCTTAGTTATTTTCGAACATTAAGTGCTCGATGTAATTCCCAGCTCAAGAACAGAACTATTGCTAAACACTTCCTGACTTAATGCTTAGTGGACGCTTTTGTGTTCCACAAAATTGGCCAATTTTCAAAAACTTCTGTGTTCTACAATGGTGGAGTAAACGACAAAACTTTTTTCTTTCCTCGAGGAGATTTAACTTAGGACCATTTGATGCATATAAACAAATGATTGTTAAGGTGCCATTTAGATGATGTTGCTTTTCCAAAAAAATGATGCTCTTTGATAATTGTTAGCCGCAATTTTTGATACATATCTTTAGTCATATAGGTGTCACCAGAACCGTAGCTTTTCTATCCAAAAAGTTAACACGCGTCCACACACATATAAACGTACGGCTTAAAACTTCTAATGTTATTCCCAAGTTCATGTTGAGTTTGCATCAAGAGGGAAAGAAATGAGGCCTTTGCATGTTTGGATGTTTTGTGTTGTATTCCTAGCAATTCCTATCTTTTCTTTGTCTGTTTTACCATCCAACTGTGCCTACCCTTCTGGGTATGCCGATGGAACGAACTGTGTTGGGGTTGCTGATGTGGGCTTCAGGCCTGTAAGAAGGGAAGTATTTGAAAATGGAGAAATATTTGATATTACTCATAAGTTCACTTCTCATACACCTACGGGAGGTGTTGAGGGTATTGGGCAATTCCTTACACTGTTGATGAGCATGAAGAATGGGTCTGATTACAATTTCTCTGAGATGAGAATACCTGTTCATGCTGGAACTCATGTAGATGCACCGGGCCATATGTATGATAATTACTATGATGAAGGTTTTGATGTGGATAGTCTTGATCTCAGAGTCCTCAATGGTAATTATGACATTAGCAACTGGGTTGAGGTTAGAAATAAATTTGCTGGTGTTTGTTCCTTTGTATAAAATAAATAGTATTGATTTTTTACTAGTATACAATGGTAAAAATGTTTTCACCCACATGATTGGTACTTAATTGCACACAGTGGAATGAAGTCATTTGTTGGTGCTTTTAAACCTAATGACTTCTTGACTAACATCGTTTCCCTCCAAGCTAGAATATCACTATTATCTCATTCTGGAATCAAGTTTGGTTTTCTGATTGTATCAGTTATTTACTTCGTTTCGGTTGATTACTTAATTCTGTTACTTGTGCTTTGACATAGATATGCATTTTGAGGGTGTGCAATTTGATGATTTAATTGCCTTATGTTCTTTTTTGTGTTTGAACAGGTCCTGCATTGCTTGTAGACGTTCCAAGGGACAAGAATATTACTGGTATGCATTAAAATTAAAACATTTTTTGATATTGCTAGTTTAATGTGCTTGTTGTTCAATTAAAGTATGCTCTGCAATGCTTAATTTCATGATACTATAAAATATCGACTTATTGTCTCCCACTTACATTTTATGCTTCAGCTGAAGTTATGAAGTCCTTATACATTCCTAAGGGAGTTAAAAGAGTACTTTTCAGAACACTAAATACCGACAGGTAACATCATTACTGATTTTTATTTTATAGTATATTCATTACCCTTCTCATTTCTTCTTTTCCTTCTGGTTGCTTAGACTGCATAAGTCTCCTCTCTAGATTTAGGTATGAGAAGTTATTGCCTTCTATTTGTATGCATATTAAATCTTGAACTTAAGCTGTACATGGAGTGTTTCTCTGCCCTTTCTCTTCTCTACTTAAATTACTTCCTCTAAGTCTTTGAGTTGTCATTGCATTACCATATTTGCATACTTATTAACTCCTGAACTTAAGTAGCGCATGGAGTGTTTCTCTGCCATTTCTCTTTGCTACTTGCATTACTTCCTCTAGTCTTTGGGGTTGTCATTTCATTACTTTGTTTGCTACTATATCAGCAAGTCTTTTTTAACTGTTATTTGCTCATGATAGTTGTGGACCTGATTGAAGTAGATTTTAACTGAAGGCACCATTACACCGAGTGTACAGTGACGTTTGTCTTATGCCACTAAATATTGCATCTAAATTATTTGCAAGCGAGAAGAGTACATGAGCTTCAAGATTAGTTCGTAAGAGTAGTTTCTTCATTATTTAACCAACAGAATTTAAGTGTTGTCAGAGTTATTATTATATTTTGTCTAATGAAAGTTAAAAATGATTGAGTTGTGTTGATTCCCTTGATACGCCTTATGAATGCTGCATCTCATACTCACTTCTAAAACTTTAAAGCTCGCAATGGGAAGTGCTCTTGGTCTAATTTCTTCAATTTATTGTTTGATCTGATATTCTTGACTTGCAAAATCTAGGGAATGCTCTGATCATATTTTCCCACTCTGCAAGTAACATTGCTTTTTTCTTTAGATTTATTTTAGCTAAACAAATGTAGAATGTTCACAACATGATACAAACTTCTTAATTTTTTTTTGAGTAAAATAAGATTAATTGTTCTGGTGATAGGTGTGCAATGCTTTCAAATAATATCAAGTCATTTTATTATGTTAAATTATTTCACTAAACTATATTTCTTAAACGCGTCTAGATTGAACACGCCTTTGTCATCTAAAGTATGAATCTTTTCCAGGGGCCTTATGTACAAGAAGGAATTTGACACAAGTTATGTGGGATTCATGAAAGATGGGGCACAGTGGCTTGTGGATAATACTGATGTCAAACTTGTCGGTAAGATTTAAAATATCATGCAAAAATTACTTTTATCTGAATGTAACCTGTCTATTAGATGAAAGGGGACTCTATTATTTCTAGTATGTACCACAAGTCCAAATGTGTTTTGAGAATTCTTTTCTTCTGTGGGATTCAGTTGTTGCATTTCAAGTTTGAGATTAATGTGCACTTTGATATAGTGTTCCACTTATTTGGTATAAATTATACTTGTAGTATAGGAAAATAAAGAGCATGCAATGCAAAAATAATTCTGCAGTTTCATTATTAATATAGTGTCTGTGATTAACCACTATACACTATACTACATCCGCCATTGCTATTAAAAAGCAAAGGGCGACATTTCTTTAATATTTTCTGTAATAATTCTGCAAGTTCATTAGTTTAAGTTGATGGAGGAAACCTGCTTTTTTCCTGTTAATGGGGCTAGTTATGTCGGGTTAGAGGTCTCATAACATATTCCATTTGAACGAGAGTGTACTTGTTCCTCTTCAGCTATAAATTGTTTTTTCATGCCACTTGAATGCAAATCGAACACTTGTTCACATTTGTCATTTTGGAACTTGATTTGTTATCTTCATTGTAGGGATCGACTACTTGTCCGTTGCTGCTTTTGACGATTTAATCCCATCTCATCTTGTACTTCTCAAAAGCAGGGTAAGACCTTATTATCTCAAGTCACTTTCAGTTCTCTCCCCAATCAGTAAATTTATCAATAATCTCTATCCTTTTTAATTGCACATCCAAAATCTGAAATTCATAAGATTCAGATAATGATAAATATCTCATTATGACAATGCTCATACTGTAAATATCGTCTTCCTGACCAGGCAACCAGCTACCATATCCAATCTCTATTTTAGTTGTCCTACAAAATAGAATCAGCTGCGAATGCATGTTTTAATGTTTGCAGGAAATCATCCTGGTTGAAGGGCTGAAGCTCGATAACGTTGAAGCAGGAATATATTCGGTGCACTGCTTGCCTCTGAGATTGGCTGGGGCCGAGGGCTCGCCCATTAGATGCATCCTCATCAAGTGATGTACAGGATTGATGTGACTAATTTACTCAACATCAATCTGTCATTTGAAAACTATACCGCAAATCATATGTGCTAAACGCATTTCGTCATCCCACCACGCAGGAAAGAGACTGAAGCTATTTGAAAGATATTGCACACCACTACTCAGGAAAAGCTTCAGGGTTTTGTCCCTGCATAATTATTAGATCACTTACCCGAACTACATACGTTTATGGGATTTGGTTGTTTCTTTTAGTCATTTTCACTATTTGGCAACATTGATGTAAATGGACTTGGGAAATAATATGCCTATGCTTCATCCCCAGGCTCCCACCGAATCTCAACGAGTTTGCTTTGAATCGCCTAATGGTGGTCGGACTCAGTCAATTTTTCTCACTGGAACTCTGGAGCCTTGGGTCTTACTCCTTCCTTCATTACATCAAATTGACTTGGCCAAAAACAACTTCTCAATCAAGTTTACCAGCAAATTTTGTATATTACCCAGTTCTCCGGTCAATTTGTCCAGCAAAAATTTGCATATTCATGAAATGAAAATATTTCTATAGATCTATATTCTCAAAATATCTGCCACAATTTTCATTCTATTTGGTTGTTTTGTGCTGAAGCTACAAGGTGGGGAAACGACAAAACGTTTCTTTCTGAAGGATAAGTAACTTGGACTTTGATGCATAGATGTGCATCATTTAGAATCTGTTGAAATTTCCAAAAATTGATGCTCTAGTCATATATGACACCCACAGGTTTTTACTGAAAAGTCAAAAATCGCGTGTCCACACCACAGGCCCCAAACTTTGACTGCGATGCGTATCCTAGCTCCCAACTTGACAATCATATATATCCATACAGGTTTCTATGAAAAAGTCAACTCTTGTCGGCACACTCTCTATATTATATAGTCTCGTACAACGTTACCACTACCAGACCTCCATCCAGTTAGTCCATATTGAGAAATAAGAATGGGGGGTTTTCATATCTGGGTTTTCTTGCTAGCAATTCCTGCACTTTTTTTGAGTGTTTCACCATCCAACAACTGCCCCTCCTACTCCTACCCTTCTGGGCATGCTGATGTTGGGGTTGCTGATGTGCCTCTGAGAAGGGAAGTGTATGATAATGGAGAAATATATGATATTACTCATAGGTTCACTCCTCACACTCCTGTCGGAATTTCCAACAACGGAATTGGGCAGTTCCTTAGACTGCTGAGGAGCATGAAGAATGGGTCAGATTACAACTTCTCGGAGCTGAAATTGCCTGCTCATGCTGGGACTCATGTGGATGCGCCGGGTCATTTTTATGACAATTACTTTGATCAAGGCTTTGATGTGGACAGCCTTGACCTCAGAGTCCTTAATGGTAATTCTCACATTAGAGGCTGTGCTCTGCCATTCTTCAATTCTCTTATGCTCTTCTTTTCTGTTTATTTGCACAGGTCCTGCCTTGCTCCTGGACGTTCCCAGGGACAAAAATATTACAGGTATGTATTCTTTTTTTTTTAGATATTTATTTTTCTTGATATGTAAGAGTCACATCATTATTTTTATGGCAGTAATATCACTGGTATTATACACAGTATAATTATTGTGGAGGAGGACTATTATAATAAGAGTGACAAATAATTATATTATTCAGGAATTCAGGAATATTAGTATAAATTACTTTTTCTAATTAATTACTAAAATTATTATATATTAATTCTCATTTCGATTAAATTTTTTCTAAATCGAGTGTCGCCTTGATGTTTTTTTCATGAAATATTGATTTGTGTTTTCTCTCCCTTACATACATGCTTCAGCTGAAGTTATGAAGTCGTTGTACATACCCAAGGGGATTAAAAGAGTTATTTTCAGAACTCTAAATACCGACAGGTAATATCGTCACTGAAATTTATTTTTATTTCAAGTTATATTGTTTGTAAGAAGTTATTAAAAACTACATATATAGGTCGCTGTGGAAAGTAAACTTGGTTTACTGGTAATTTTTTCAAGTTATATTGTTTGATCGAAGTTTCTTGACTTGCTAAACCAAAGGTGTAACACATATATATATATATGCTCATATTTCTCATAACAATGCTTGTCTTTGGCCTTTGGATTTAGCTAAACGAACCTGGAATGTTAATTTACTTTTTTTTGGATGTAATATAGATTAAAACTATGGCGACATGTTTGAAATGCTTTCAAAGAGTATAGAGTAACTTTATTTATTTAAAATAATTTCGCTAGGCTATATTTCTTAAACGTCCTCTTGAGATTGAATATGCTGGGGAACCCTACAAATGAATTAATGATATATTCATCTATAAGCTCAAACTTTTAGATAAGAAAAAATTATATAAATGAATTAATTTCACACTCGTCTATAAGTTCTGACTTTTAAGACTTCTTGCAGAATACATTTTTTGTTAATGAAAGTATGAATCTTTTGCAGGCGCCTTATGTTCAAGAAGGAATTCGACACAAGTTATGTGGGATTCATGGAAGATGGGGCACAGTGGCTTGTAGATAATACTGATATCAAGCTTGTGGGTGAGAACTAAACTTTATTACTTCTCTGGATGCATACTACAAATTTTTGGAATAAAGGTCTCAAACATATGTCATCTACTATAAAATTGTTTCTCTACATCACTTAGAATGCTAATCGAACACTAGTTCACTTGTCGTTTGGAACTTGATTTGTTATCTCCGTTGTAGGGATCGATTACTTGTCTGTTGCTTCTTTTGAAGATACAGTCGCATCTCATCTTGTATTTCTTAAAAGCAAGGTAAGACTGTATTACATGAAGTCACATTAAGTCCACTCCAATGTTTATTTATAAGATCTTAAATATTGAGTTATGACAAACGTTTACATTATAGTTATCATCTTCTGTTGCTTTTTTGGATCTGCCCTATCCATTCTCTGTTTAGTTGTGCTACGAAATTCGAATATAGCCTGAAATGCGCTATGGAATGGGTTTCTGAGTTTTGAATGCATGTCTAAGTGCTATAGTACTGATCCTGGGAAAATATCTCCAGGAAATAATCCTAGTAGAAGGGCTGAAGCTGGACAATGTTGAAGCAGGACTATATACAGTGCACTGTCTGCCTCTGAGATTGGTCGGGGCCGAGGGCTCACCCATTAGATGCATCCTGACCAAGTGATGTACAGGTTTGTCGTTACTAATTCATTCAACTCAACATTGATCTTCATTTGAAATCTGTACGGCATATTGTATGCGCTAGCTAAATGCATTTTCATGCATCCGACCGCCTTTTCTCGTCCCACTTTGCAGGAAAAACTGAAGCTATTCAAAGGTTCTGTGGATGAAAGTGACATACACATGCTTATGTTTATGGGGTTTGGTTGTTTCTTCTGGTCATTTGGGCTGTTATGATATACATTGATGTAAATGGACTTGGAAAATAATATAACTATGTTAAAAGGACAAGCTAAGTTTTCTTAGGCTTAGGTTATATGCAGCCACATATATGGGTGGTGCTGGTGCACACACAAAATCAAAATAGTTACAAGAACATATTAATAAATACTCCGAAAAATTAATTTGTCATGCCCATACGTTATTGTAGTAAAAGTGGCCTATAATGTTTATATACCTTATAATGGTCTGGGCCCTTATTTTATTCATTGTGTACTTAAATTAGTAAAATACTCCCTCCGTCCCCAGGGCACGTGAACTAAGAAAAAGTAAATATGTGAATGTAAAGTTAAATAATAAAATAAGAAAACATGTACTTTATTGACTTCTTTGAGTGTAAAAGGTTCCCTTTTTAGGTGTGTGAAAGAAGAGTTGAGACGTCCAAATAAGGAAAGTGTGAAAGTAGTTTTGGGATGGATGTAGTACTATATTTAAATAATTTTTGTCATTTTTTCGAAAATCTTACATAATTTAGGAATAAAAAATAAATACATATTTTCAATTTTCATTATGCTCGAAAAATTTTCAAAAAGTTAAGAAAAAAAAAAAATTCAGCTGAAGATAGTATATTACTTTCGGATAATGTATTATTCAATTTGACTAGTAATAAGCTGGGCCATATGTTAGTATTCGCAGTAGGCCCAACAGAGGTATTGAGCCCACAATATGGGTAAGAGGGTAAGAATTAAAAGAAAAAAATAGTTGCGATTCATTAAGGTTGCACTTATTTATTTATATTTATCACCTAAAATGTATATAATAAATACTTAAAAATTCATATATTAAATATATATTATTTATTTTCTCTAATTTAAAATTTAAGTATATTCATTGTGACCGTTGTTAAATATACTCATTGAATTACCATACATACACATAGTTTATATACAAAAATAAACATATGTTATATATATATATATATATTATATTTTCCCTACCATCCTCAATCCCCTTTTTCATTATCCTCTACCTCTTCAAAAATTTCTAGAAATCATTTATGCAAAATTGATTAGTAGAGCTAGTTTACTTTCTTAGGTTAGAAGGAAATGATACTTTTATTTTATTTATTCTATTTTAAATTTATGTGATATCGATTTGTGTAAGTAATTAAAATTAATTTTTGAAATAAAAACTAACATGTAGAAATTACGTGTTAAATTCAATTTATTATTGAGAATTTGGATAAATTTAATTCATAAATAATAAATCAATTGAGCCTCAAAAGCCTAATAAATCAAATTGGGTCTCGAACGCCTAATAAATCCAATTAAGCCTCCAAAGTCCAATTAAATATTTTGAGCCTTAAACGTTCAATTAATTCTTTTGGAATCTTTAAAGTCCAAGATATCAAACTCAATTTTTAAAAAAGCCCAAGAAATCAAATCTGGCATTTTTTGGAAATATTTCCCAAATAAAATCTTTCGGTCCATCAAATCTGACTTGCAAATATAGAATTCTACACCTATAAATAGGTTCTCGTTCTAGTCATTTTTCATTCATAAGAAATTAAGAAGATCATAGCTTAAAGAAAAACATCAAGATTCAAGACTTTAGGCATTTTTCGCGACCTCAAGAGCGTTTTTCATCAACAAAGGCGTCCCTCCAATCAACGATCATTCACAAGTCCTCAACGACAATCAACAATGTTCATCTACCACGACACCTCCATAGGGAGTCCAAATGTGAACAATCAATAAAATTCTTCCAATAAGACAATATTAATTTGAAATAAGGCTTAACACCCTCATATTAATATCAACTTCAACATCAAACTCGGTCACAACTCCGAAAATCAACAAAGTCCTTCCATAAGGCAACGTTACTTCGAAACAAGGCTCAACTCCCTCAAATTAACGTCCAACTCCAAAGTCAACTCTGGACCAGCTTTGACAAATCAACAAAGTCCTTCCATAAGACAACGTTAATTCGAAACAAGGCTCAACGCCCTCGAATTAACGTTCAACTCCAAAGTCAACTCCGGACCAACTCCAACAAATCAACAAACTCCTTTTAAAGGCAACATTAATTCAAAACAAGGCTCAACGCCTCGAATTAACGTCCAACTCCAAAGTCAAATCCGGACCAATTCCGAGAAACTTGCAAATCAAGTCAAGACCAAGTCAAAACTTGAAGAGAAGAATAAGAGGATCAAATAGAGATTGGACCTAAACAATCACTTGATTAAATTCAATTATTCTTTGTAATTCAATTTTCACATTATTAACAAAAGAGTTATTAGTTTTTGTGATAAAATTCATAGGTTACAACTTGTAATAAAAATTTATCATGCATTATAATATAAAAAAGAATTAAACTCGTTATTCCATTATAAAAGAATTATTATTTATTAATTCTATCCGATAAATCAAATGTACTATAAAATTCAACTGCAAAATTGTTCATTAAGGTTCCATTTGGATGGATGGATTTGAAAATGAATGGATTTAAACAAAAATACATGTAAAAAAAGCATACATTTTAAGTTAGGAATTATAAAGAGATGTGAGAGAAGGAAAAAAGTAAGGAAAATGAGAGATGAAAGGGTGGAGATGAGAGATTTCACAAATGACATGAGTTTGAAGAGGATTTAGAATTCCTCAATTTTAAACATAAAATAGAATCTAAGTATTTGTAAATTTACGGGGAGGGTGGTTATTTGTGTGTGAAATCCATGGATTTCAAATCCACCCATGCAAATGGAACCTAAAGGTTTTGTGTACAAGTGCAAGAAACCCCCGCTGTGGCCCTTCCATCGTCGGATCTTGCTATCAAAGGAAATATCGACATGAATGTATGGAAGAAGCTGTTTCTTTTTCTTCAATAAATTGTGGATGCTCCAAATGGACAAATTGATAATAACTATATTGGACTCACGAATCGAACTCGCCATATGACAGTCAGATTCGAGAATTTGCATGTGCGAGTTTGATACTGTTTTAGGATACTTTAAAAATTCGTACATCATACATTTATCGTATCAATTAAGTTAGATTTTTTTTTTGGAAACATTATTTTTTTCGTCCTGTAATTTTATCTCTTTTAATTTTGGTCCTATTAACTTTTAAATTTAATTTTTTTCCAGTAACTTTATCTCTTTTGATTTTGGTCCTATTAGTTTTCAAATTTTGATTTTTGTCCTATAATTTACATTTTTTTTAAATTTTCGCCTTATAACTTTATTGCTTTTTTTACATGTATTGGGGGTGTCACATGATCAAATTCAATAAAGTTTTAGGACGAAAATCAAAATTTAAAAATTAGTAGGACCAAAATAAAAAAGAAGTAAAATTACAAAACAAAACAAAATTCTTTTTTTTCTTGCACCTTTACTGTAATAATATCTAGGAAAAATAATTTTTTCGTCCTTTATTTTTCACCTATTACGATTTTGGTCCTCTTGACTATTAAAATTTAATTTTAGTCTTTTATCGTTCAATTTTTTTTAATTTTTTTTGTCTTTTGAAAGAATTTTGAGTTTCTTCCTTTATTTTTATAAAAGTTTTTGACTTTCATCCTTTATTTTTTAAAAAAATTTGATTTTTGTTATTTTTAAAAGATAAATGACTGAAATCAAATTCTAATAGTTAGAGGGCCAAAATTATAATAAGTAGAAGATGAAGGACGAAAAAAATTTATTCTCCCTAATATCTTAACTTGGCTGCAAATAGTACTCCTTTGATTTATTACAAATTACGTGAGAATTCCTTTTTGTGTGCATGAATAGAGCATTTTCCCAACTCGTGAAGCCAACATGCGGTGGAAAGTGGTATTTTTTGCAACTTAATGGTCAAGTGATGCCAAAAGTTCATTTCAAAGCAACTTTACAAGAGAGATGCACCTTGACTTCATAGTGGGAAAATAAGAGTCACCTGACTACACCCTCACTCAATCAATTAATAATACTACTATGATCCACAATTTTAGAGACCCATAAGCACTCCAAAGCTCTTATAAATTGGAAGATTTCATGCCCAAATCCAATCATCAACTAATCCAAAACATTTGTAGTAGTGAAGGCAGAAATTAAGATTTTTGAAGCAGTAGTGAAGCCTTTTCAAATGGGAAGGGCATTCACAATGAAGAATGTGGTGTGGTTCGTGGTTTTGGTGCTACTAGCCGTTGTAGAGGCTGATACCCCACCTGGAATAGCAAACAATCCAAGCCATGCAAGATGTTTGATCAAGAAATACAAAATGTGCTACAATTTGGAGCATGTTTGTCCCAAATTTTGCCCCGATTCTTGCACTGTCGAATGTGTTTCGTGCAAGCCTATTTGTTCTGGTGGCTCCACCTCTCCACCCCCTGAGGAGGCTAAACAACCTCCTAGCACGAGCCCGCC
>JAPKLY010000006.1:2372026-2407496 GCA_026898435.1 Prunella vulgaris | reverse complement strand
TTCACCACCGTATTCTCCTCCGCCGCCTACCGGTCCATCGCCATCATCTCCACCATCAACTCCTGCAACACCACCCTCCACTTCGCCTATTACTCCATCAATCCCACCACCTACTCCCGCAACACCAGCACCAGTAACATATCCACCACTGCCAACTCCATCCCCATCACCCCCAACTACTCCATCAAGCCCTGCAACTCCACCTTCACCCACTCCATCCAGACCTCTACCCCCATCTCCCGACGATTCTTCAGCAAGGAGAAGAAAGAGATGCAAGAACAGAAACTACCCTCAGTGCTATAATGTCGAACATGTATGTCCAAGCTCTTGTCCTCACACATGCGAGGTCGACTGTGTCACCTGCAAACCCGTTTGCAGTAAGTCCTCCACTCTTCAAATGCACACGATATATTACTTGTCCACTTATTAAATTTTTAAATACACTCTATGTAGAATGCGATATGCCCGGAGCAGTTTGCCAAGACCCTCGTTTCATCGGCGGCGACGGCATCACTTTCTACTTTCACGGCAAGAAGGACAAAGACTTCTGCCTCGTGACCGAACCCAATTTCCAAATCAACGCTCATTTCATTGGCAAAAGAAACCACAACATGAACAGAGACTTCACCTGGGTCCAATCCATCGCTATTCTGTTCGGCAATCATCAGCTATTCGTCGGCGCCAAGAGAACCGCCACCTGGAACGACGCCGTCGACCGCTTCTCCCTCGAATTCGATGGCGTGCCCATTCTCCTCTCCGCCACCGAACAGTCCACATGGCGATCCGTCGATCTTCCGACCACCACCATTACGAGGGACAGTGACACCAACAGCGCGATCATCGAAATTGAGGGGATGTTGAGAATTTCAGCAAAAGTGGTGCCGATTACGCAGCACGAATCGAGGGTTCACAATTACGGGATTACGGCAGAGGATTGTTTCGCTCATCTGGAATTAGGGTTCAGATTCTTTTCGCTGAGTGGAAAAGTGAATGGAGTTTTGGGGCAGACGTATGGGGATAACTATGTGAGCAGGGCGAAGATGGGAGTGCCGGTGCCGGTGCTTGGCGGGGAGAGAGAATTTGCGGTTTCTGACATTTTCGCTACCGATTGCTCTGTTTCGCAGTTCCGGGCCGTGCCGGAAAATTACCATGTTTCTCTGTTGGAGCTTCCAAGCATGAAATGAGGGTTTTGTTCTCTTCTGTTTGCTTTTAATAATTTGATGAACGGAGAATAAACCGTAAGGTATTCTTTCATAATCATCTTTATAGTTCAATAAGATCCAACAACTTGTAATTTCGTGTTACACATGAAAAATAATAATTATTTTTTAAATAATAAACATGTTTTCTAATTGAGTAGGTATTATGTGAGTAATATTCACCGTAATAATTTTGTGAACGACATATTTTATTTCACGCAGTAACACACATTTCGGTGTGTAGTGTTAATTCATATGCAGTGTAGTGTTAGTTCATATGCAGTGTGTGATTTTAGTTCATTCACTATGACATACTATGTGTGGTGTTAATTCATATATATCGTGGTGTTAATTTATATACATTGTCGTGTTAGTTTATATACAATATTTTATATCATTTATCTCTAAAATAATCAAATCTCAAAATACTTAGAATAAATTATTGTTCACCATAAAATTTATTGTGTGTATCATTCACACAATACTTTCCCTTTCTAATTATGTTTCAGTTGGATATTTGGCTGATCTATTTCAATGTTCATTTTGCCTTATCTATATTTCCTAAAAAAAAGCATATAATTACTCTTCCCACATCTCACACAAATTTGTATAATTTTTTTATTTGAAAGTTCTGCATAAATTTACACATTATTAAAAAAATTAATTTACATATAAATTTATACACTTATACAGATATTTATGCACATATCAATACTTCTTATATAAAATATATATTTTTAAAAAAATATGTTATCATGTAAGGTTAAAAAAACTTACTTAGACCAAGGAAGTGTAAAACTACTTATATCAGTCCATTTAATGAACAATAGACACCTACCAAACAAAAAAAGTAATATATGAATTCAATAATTTCATGTTATACAAACTGGTAGAATTGTGGTTTTCAAGAATGAATCTTGATAAAATTTTGAAACATGATGTAAATTAATTGACTATTATAATAGATATCTAAATTTACTTTATTTTAATACATTTCTTGGTGACATTCACTATAAATAGTTATACTGACTATTATTATTATATAAACTTTATTAGTTAATCAATTTATACAGGAAGCAGTCAGCCTCTATGCAGTTGTGCTGGACCTTCACCTGCGTATAATACATATATATATATATATATATATTCCCCTGCATCCACTAACTATACTTCATACATCAAGCACACTTCCTAAAGAAAATTTGGATCATGATCATCTATATATTTGAAAACCCTGTTTTCTTCATGATAAAAATAAAAAATAAAAAAATTGAAAACCCTTCAATAATCTGTCTAACAGCAGCTATATAGATTATATAGAGTATTTCACACAATGAACGACAACTATTCAGGATCCTACGACCAACGTCAGATGACTTCCATGTCGGACAAGCTGTACAACATTTACAAGAAAACAATAGCAATCTATAAATTAATTAGCTTTACATGAAGCCTTATTATGCCCAGGTTCCTTACATTTAGAACAAGTCACTGTCCTCTTGTCTGGATCCTCTGTTCTGATCTGCTCCTTCTTTGGTTGATTGGGCACCCTGGGAACGGGAGGAAGCACCTTAACATCACCATTGTCTTTCACTGGGCCCGGGGAACCAAGACCCGGAATAGGGTTCACAGTCTTCAAATATGTACCAAGGTAGCTCTTCACGGTGAAGTGCCTGGAACAGAAGTCATACATGCTCTTCCCCGAGCAGTTGAATGCAGCAATAGCATGTCGACAAGGTAACCCACTTCCTTTCCATTCTAGGCAAGTGCATTCCCATTTCTCGATATTAACAACATGTGATGAATCATCATGGACCTCATATAGAACATCTGAAGAGATGAACACTCTCAGACCATGTGCCTTGAGAGCTTCTTCTTGTAGAATTTTCTCTTTGGATGGAGTTAGGATCATTGTCCAATTGCTTGTCTCCATTTTCCGCCTATTTATTAATTCACTTACCATGTAAATAAGTGCTTCTATTTTCTGCATTATAGTTGATTCTCTGATATCTTCCATCAGCTTATTGTATGGTTCTGCAACATTCTGTACAATGTAGTTGTATTTCTCACCTCTGAAGGACACACTTGTCCAGTGTTCTGGATCGATCTGAATTATCCAATCGTAAGCAGTTGGTGAAATCTGCTTGATTTGTTCCATGATTTTTTTAAAGCCACCAAGCCTAACAGCATGAGCAGCAGCCAACAGTTTTCCAGGTAAAACACCCCTTCCTTCCCCATAAAATGGCCCCCTCAAGTTTCTCTTGAAACTTTCCATGAGGTGATGAATGGAATAACCATGGTAAGCACTCTCAAATACCTCGTGGACAGGCTTTGCAAGTCCCTTCTCCCTATCGGAGACGAAGGTCAAGGATAAGGAAGTTGAGACTGCAGATTTTAGTTGCTCCAAAAACCAACGCCAGCTGTCCTCACTTTCAGTATCAACTATGCTAAATGCAACAGGAAAGAATCCATCATCTGCATCAATAGCAGTCGCTGTCATCAAAGTTTCTTGGAATTTTGATTTCAGAGACGTAGCATTGAGAAAAAGAATGGGACGACAACTATTCTTAAAGCTTTCTACACAGGAAGGGAAAGATACAAAAAGAGATTGGAGTCTTTTCTCATCATTTGTCAACAGCTTGACAAAACTACCAGGATTTGTCTCCACTAACTTATCACAGAACCAAGGCAAGCGATTGTAAGAGTCTTTATACGAACCCTGAAGTTGCTCCCTGGCACCCTCTATCCCACGCCTTACCTGTGTATACTTCAATGCAATCCCAAAGTCCTGGGAAATGCTTTTAGCAATTTCCTTGGGTTTGTGATGTGGGGAATCTCGTAACTTGTCCTTTATAACACTTACCAACAACTTCTTTGCTGGATGAGCATTCTTCCAAGATTCTCCTCCACATGTATGTGAACTGTTCAACTTTTTAATTCTAAATGATTGAGAAGCAGGAACCCAGGATGCATGGATGCTCCAAGAACAGCCTTCCTCAACACAAACACCACTAGCACGATTGGAATCATTCTTTTTTAATTTGAAGACAAAGCGGTGAGCAATAGCATACTTTTGCAGTGCCTCTCGGAATTCCTTCACATTCCTAAAATCCTGTCCTACCCCATTAATGCAATCCTTCCAGGAGTCGACTACATTTTCTGGCAAACCACCATCAGGAAAACCAACAATGGATAAACTGTCAAGATCATTAGTCTCCACAACACCATCTGTTCGGTGTTCCAACTCCTCATTCGCAGCTAAACTATTACGTCCTTGAGTATTTTTCTTCCGTTTTCTCCTATCCACATCATTATCACTAACTGTAACAATAGTCGGACCATTGGCACCAATCGTCCATGAGGGAGTACGTCTCCGCTTTTTGACAGTATCTGCAGGACTACCACTCATATCTAAAACTTCCGGGCTCTGATGAACATCAGGATTGGTACTCAACCGAGGCTTATAGTCAGCATCAGGTTCCGAAGACAGGGGTGAAGAACTGGGGCTTGTGCTTTCTGCAATTTTATCAGCTGCTGCTGGTATAGAACCGGTAGGAGCATAAACGGTAGGGTCTATATCGCTACTTGAAGTGTTACCATGTCTAGTCAGGTTTTTTAGACTATTGACAACTGGAGAAGCTACCGTTGAGGGGCCAGAATTATTGTTTACTATCTCTGCCTGCTTCACACCACCATCCCTGCAGAAATCATTCATAAGTTTAACGCAAGCACGCTCAAGAGTAATAATGTGATATTATGAGCAAGTTACCAATTGTTAGAAAGGTAAGGTCATATAGTAGTCTTTCAGAAAGATATAAAAATTGTTCATAATCTTTCAAGAGCTAAAGGGCCAAATGATACGAGCACATGGGGATACTATTCAGGTTCGCAAACATAGTTTGGAGCATAATTCTAATAATGAGATAATTCATGTAGGTCGTAATGTCATTCATGTTCAAGAGTGATGTTACCAGCAAGGTAGCCAATTGTTAGAAAGGTAAGGTCATAAGCATGTAAAGCCTCTACAAAATTCAACTTGATATTGGTGGTTGAAGACAAGTTAGATTAAAACAATACGAGCAATGCTAAAATAGATGAAGATCATGAACAATATGCACTTACTTCAGATACCTGCCAATGAATTCTTGTGCAGCATCATGATCAAATCCTTCTTTCCCATTAACAAAAATATCAGCTGTTACTGAGTTCCCATGAAAATCAATCATTCTCTTTAGGTCTTTGTCATTTCTTAATGTTATCAGAGTTCTCCTGTTTCCTGGGAGGAAATACTTGATAGATATTGTTTTCTGGTCCAAGTTACATATTTCAGCTAACTTCAATTTCAGATCATCGAACAGGGTTTCATGATTGATATATAGAGCATTAGCCTCTGCCCCTTCATATGATAAGGTACTGTCACCCTTGGTTACAAACTCCCCACCAGACTGGCATATTAGTATCAGCTTCCCCTTTGCCATTGCATGTATCTTCTGAAATCAAGGAACAAATAAAAAATGGTGCCATATATTCAATTTTCAATAACATGGCCTTCTTTTAAAATCTCCTTCCCCCAATCTCCCTACCTCAAGGAAATCTAAAAACAGATATGGGGGAAAAAACTACAGATGTTTTCGGTCTTTCATTTGCTTGAAGAGATAAGACATATTTTCATTAACTTCTCATCTCTTTAATTAAAATCATTTTATACTGCCATGCACTGAACAAACCCAATCACCAAAGGTCATATGCATCAATGCATGAAATGCAATGGAGCATATGCCACAGCCTTCAGGCTGATAGAAAATTATGTACTCCAATTACCATGGTGCAGGTAATAATTTTGTCATATTCACAATGCATATCTGCAGATGACAACTAATATTGCATTAGAAACTTAAAATATGGAATTTAAACAAATGTGATGTGCTAATAAAATTAAAACTACACTTATTCTAATCCAAACATGATACCAACTCTATAATTTCCTGAAAGTGGTGAGAAGCAAAAATATATTTATATACATATATATAATTGTTACGATGAGTTAAAAATATAATCTCCCAGTGTAATTAAGACCCTTGATACCGAGTACAAGTATTTTGGAGAGGAACCACTAAATATACTTTTCTTTTTCCTAAAGAGAACAAAAAGAGTACTGAATATACTTTTCTTTCCTGTATGTTTATAGTTGGGCTTCTCAACATTCATTTCAATAGCCAAAAAACAGAAAAACTCGAAATTGTAAAAACCACTGCACAAGCACCCAAAATTTAGATAGGCAATTGAAAAATCGGATGAAACATAAATATTAAAATTATTTGAAAGAATTTCACGAAGCACCTCTTTCTTCTCCTGTTGAGGAGGAGCTGCCAGGATAGGGTCTTCAAATTTAGGTATTACAGGTGGGTTGAGTTTACCATCTTGAATTTGCCTGTCATGAGGAAGGTAATTCTGGAATTAGTTACTCACATTTCGGAAAGCAATACAGTGATTAATAAGACAGTCATAAAAGGACTGATAAAGAACATAATGCACTCATAATTATTCATAAACTTTTTCTGAATTAAAACATTGAACAAGAACATCAATGTAAATTAAAACATATCTAATCGCTTCACGTCTGCTTCCAAGAAAGGAGCTAAATAAGCATTTTCCGAAGGTCATAGGCAAAAAAAAAATTGAAAGTATAAGGGGTTAAATATGCATTTTCTGTAGAAAGAAGTACATAATCAATCTCGAAGAATACTATTGGTCAAGCGCCTGTGATCCCAAATAAATACATTCGAAGCAATGATCTACATATGGCCATAACTATATCTTGAGGCGACAGGAAGAGGGACATCAATTGAAAGAAATCCACGAAAGTAATGGCATAGGTATATATTTGGGAAAATCACCCAATCAAACAGAAAACCTTTTTATAATTTTACCAGAGAACTTCATTGTTTATCAACAATGGTAGGGTAACTTGTTCGATCTTATTAGCAAAATATATCGTAAATCAAAGGTACGCAGGGCGGAAAAGTTTAACAAGCAAGAGAATACAAAAGAGAAAGGCGGACAATTTTCAACTAAGAATTGAGAAAAGGATGTGATAGGTGAAACCTTACCCAATTAGGTCATCTTGGTGTTGGGGTCGCTCAGTAGCTGAGTCGACGGTAGTGTTGAGGAGCTCCTGGGCAGCATTAAGCGCTCTCAGCCTCTGTCCCCGAACGACCGCCGCTGCCTCCACTGATTCTTCTTCTCCACTACCCATGATTCAGAAATCCGGCCGAAGCGCCTATTAATTTTTTTTATTGCAACAGAAATTGCCGAGAATAACATATCGCGTAATGGGCCGGGCCCTTATTTAACGTAAAATAATTTTGGTAGGCCCAGCCCAGTGGTGTGTTGAGCCCGTCCGTCCGTTAAGAATCAATCAAGTTAGAGATCATTCCATTTCCAACATAACATGTGCTGAAAAGTGGTATTTTTCCGACTTAATGGTCAAGTGATGCTCAGCTCAAATTCATTGCAAAGCAACTACATAATGAACGCAAGAAACACCATCACTTACTCAAAGATTATGATCCTCAATTTAAGAAATTCATATGCACTCCAAAGCTCTTATAAATTTGAAGTGTTTATGTGCATATCCCATCATCCAAACAAATAAAGATTTGCACTAGTGAAGCCTTTCGATGAGAAGGGTGTTGATAATGAAGAATGTGGTGTGGGTTATGGTTTTGGTGCTAGCAGCAATAGTAGAGGCTGATACCCCACCTGGGATAGCAAACAATCCTAGCCATGCAAGATGTTTGATCAAGAAATACAAAATGTGCTATAATTTGGAGCATGTTTGTCCTAAATTTTGTCCTGATTCTTGCACTGTAGAGTGTGTTTCGTGTAAACCTATTTGTTCTGGAGGCTCCACCTCGCCACCCCCTGAGGAGGCTAATCCACCGCCAAGCACGAGCCCACCGGACGGAAATGGAGCTCCACCACCTCCAATTGTCCCTGTCACACCATCGCCTCCACCGCCCTCACCTTCACCAGCATATTCTCCTCCGCCTACAAATCCACCACAACCACCGCCATCATCTCCACCACCAACTCCTGCAACACCTACTCCAACCCCATCTCCACCACCAACACCTGCTCCAACACCATCTCCACCACCCTCAACCCAACCCCCTACTCCCGCAACACCAAATCCATATCCTCCACTACCACCACCCCCCACTCCATCACCTCCTACACCAACCACACCCCCACCATCCACCTCTCTTCCATCACCTTCACCATCTCCTAGCACAAGCCCGCCAGATCATGGAGCCCCACCACCAAAAAATGACAATGGTGATGGAAAATCTCCGCCATCTCCTCTTCCTTCTCCTCCAGTTGTCCCTGTCACGCCTTCACCATCACCTCCCACACCCCCACCATCCACCTCTGTTTCACCATCTTCCCCCACTCCATCACCTCCCACACCCCCTGAGGATACCAATCCACCTCCTAGCACAAGCCCGCCAGCTGATCATGGAGCCCCACCACCAAAAAATGACAATGGTGATGGAAACTCTCCGCCACCTCCTCTTCCTTCTCCTCCAGTTGTCCCTGTCTCGCCATCACCATCACCTCCTCCACCACCCACACCACCTCCTCCCGGCGATTCCTCAGATGCCGCAGCAGGGAGAAGAAAGAGATGCAAGAACAGAAAATACCCACAATGCTACAATGTGGAGCATGTATGTCCAACCTCATGTCCTCACACATGCGAGGTCGACTGTGTCACCTGCAAACCCGTTTGCAGTAAGTCCTGATCAAATGATATATAACTCTCAGCTTATTTATCTACTTCCTTATAAATCTTTAAATATAATGTATGCAGAATGTGATATGCCCGGAGCAGTTTGCCAAGACCCTCGTTTCATCGGCGCCGATGGCATCACCTTCTACTTCCACGGCAAGAAGGACAAAGACTTCTGCCTCGTCACCGAACCCAATTTCCAAATCAACGCTCATTTCATCGGCAAAACAAACCTCAACATGAACAGAGACTTCACCTGGGTCCAAACCATCGCCATTCTGTTCGGCGATCATCAGCTATTTGTCGGCGCCAAGAAAACCGCCACCTGGAACGACGCCGTCGACCGCTTCTCCCTCGCATTCGACGGCGAGCCCATTCTCCTCTCCGCCACCGAACAGTCCACGTGGCGATCCTCCTCTGTTCCAGCCACCACCATCACAAGGGACATCAACACCAACAGCGTGATCATCAAAATCGACGGGCTGTTGAAGATTTCCGCAAAAGTGGTGCCGATTACGGAGCACGAATCGAGAGTCCACAATTATGGAATTACGGAAGACGATTGTTTTGCTCATCTGGATTTGGGATTCAAATTCTTTTCGCTGAGTGGAAAAGTGGACGGAGTTTTGGGGCAGACGTACGGGGATAACTATGTGAGCAGGGTCAAGATGGGAGTGCCGGTGCCGGTGCTTGGAGGAGAGACAAAATTTGCAGTTTCCGACATTTTCGCTACTGATTGCTCTGTTTCGCAGTTTCGCGCCGGGAAATTGTTGCCGGAAAATTACCATGTGTCTGCGTTGGAGCTCCCCAGCATGAAATGCGGCAGCGGGATTGGTGGCACAGGAGTTGTCTGCAAGAAATGAGGGTTTCGTTCTCATTTGTTTACTTCTGATAATTTGATCAGAAGATGAAAGGAGAAATAAATTGTGAGATGTTTTCAATAAATGTGATATTTTCTGTTCAGTTTTATATTTCAACAAGATCCAATAACTTATTTTAACTTTGTAAAACCTGTTTTACTAAATTATCATGTTCAATGTATTTGAGAATACTTTCTCTTTGATATCGAAACTATAGTTTCGTTTTCCATATTTAAAATAAATAACAAAGTTGTTTTCCTGATTGTGTTGGGTAAACTACTTCCATATTCATTTACCTTATACATTACCTATAATGTGTGTGTTTGCAAACACAGCTAGTCATTTAAAAATATTTATATTTGTATATACAAGCGTTTGTAATCACAACAAATTGCTTAATGTAAGTAGCTAAAACTTTTGGTGCTTCTCTCTACTTTTACAATTTATTTTAGGAAAAATATATATTTTTGTCCAATAAGTTTCGTTGATTTTGATTTTCGTCATCTTAAATTTTGAATTTTTATTTTCGTCCTTTAACTTATAAAAAATTATGATTTTCGTCCTCTTAAGTTTTGAATTTTTGTTTTTGTCCTTTAACTTACCAAAAATTATAGTTTTTATAATTTGCCGTTTCCAACATTTTTGCGCCGGGAAATTGATGCCGGAAAATTACCATGTTTCTGCATTGGAGCTCCCCAGCATGAAATGCGGCAGCGGAATTGATGGCACAGGAGTTGTCTGCAAGAAATGAGGAGGATTTAATAATAAGACTAGATGAAAGGATTGTATATGCTATGCAACTTATTCTGTTTCAAATTTAAATAAGATTGTTTCTACTTTGTAATCTATTTTATATCTAATTTTCGTAATCGTGAACTTTTTTGGTTTGTTATCGGTACGTGTTTCATTTAAATAATAGTAGTATATATTTATTGGTTAAATATGATACTAGTAGTTATTTATTTCCTCTACTATAGACCTTATGAAATGGTCTTTATATTTATCCAGGCTGCTTGGTCGATGTTTTATTTAAATATTTCAGCAATTTATATTGAAAAAATAATTACAGCACCTGAGAAATTAAGAATGCGGCCCAAAGGAGAAGAGGCCAGCCTGTTAGGTCAGATGGGCCATGCGAAAACTTGAATAGAATAAGCCCATTAAAATTGACTACTCTTGGGCTTCTAAGTTCCTAATCCTAGCCCAGTAACATCATGCAGATGGTAACGAACTGAGATAGCTCAGGATCCAAGTCAGGTAAGTGGTTTGCTGAGAGAATAAAAATTGCTTTATAAAAAACCAACGGATATTCTCCCCCATTTTTTATTATTTCATTTTCACCCCACATTTAATTTTTGCATTCCAAAATATATTTTAAAGACTAAAATACCCTTTTGTTACGTTTTCTTAATTTACAAATAAATCAATTCACCTCATATTTTTCATATGAAAATCCTATTCATGATTTTTGGGAGTTTTTTTTGGAACATTGAAGTGAACTGAAAATTTAGGATGGTGAAATGAAAAAAAGAGTGAAATAATAAAAAATGGGAGAGAATATATGTCCCTTATAAAAAAAAAAATAGGTCATAGCCTAAGAAGCTAGGATTTGGGTTAGCAAAACTAACCTGTTTAAATACAGGCCACTTTAGTTACGATGGTTTAGCCCAAACTCAAAATCCCAGTAGATTACACTCGTTTAATATTTTTAATTTAATTTAATTAAATATATATTCCATAAATTTTATATGAAAGTTGTAATGGTAATGCTTTTACCTGTTTTGAAGAGGTTAAAATACAAAGAATTTAATCAAGAATTTCAGAAGTATCAAAATATCATATTATTGATCATAATAATAAAAAATTTGTACTTTTTTTTATGCAATTTGATCATCTCAAATCTTTGAAGTTTTACAAAAATTGGTAGGTGAAATTATAAAGAGAGGAGCGAGGGGGCTTGCCTGTGGGCACTGGACCCCCATCATGTTTTTTTAATAGGAAATTATATATAGCATTACATACATAAACATTAATTACTTAATTTTGGATATATAAACCAAATTAAATGATAGTGACACAAATCATAATTAATCACTTTTATGGTGCCACTGTTCACAGGTCCATCAATAGATACCCAAATCTTTGTCTCAGAGTGGACATGCATTGTTGCCTTCAGTACTACCCAGACCAGACCAGGCCAGGTTTCACATTTCTGCCACCATATGATGCCCCTCTCTCTCTCTCTCTCTCTTCTTTTTTTCTACCTCTTTCAAAAATTTAAGGTCAACTCATCCTCTAATAAAATTTACCCTTCATTACCTTTGATTTTTATTTTAATCTTCGAATTTTATTCGATAAATCGTTGTAAACTCAATTCCAATAAAAAAGAAAAAAGAAAAAGAAAAAAGAAATGGATGTGTGTGTAAAAGTGGTTGGACCACGGTGTCATAAACACATGGACTTGCAATTTTCACCTCGATCGCATTAAATGTTACTTGGCTGCTTCTCTTTAGCTAAACTTGCAACATTCTTTTTTCTCAAATTGGGGCAACATATTTGTTTTGATTTTTGAGTTCATAGGGTTCCATTTTCTGGGCTCTATGTGTATACGTAAGGTCCTATCCAAATAATAGAAAGGATGAGTATTATATTATATTATATTAAAAAAAATCAGTCTAGCTAGTTGTATCAGCATATGTGTTCGCCTGAAAAGAAAAGAAAAGAAAAATTCCACATATGTTAAAAAAATAGTATGATTAATATATAGTATTATAGGATTGATTTATACTATTATCATCCCTCTATTTCATTTCTTATTTGATCTGGATAAATAAATAGTACAATATTAGATATAGTGTTAGTAATGTAAAAGAGAATGAACAGTAATATTTTAAAGTATTTTTAGCATAAAAATATAATAAAATAATTTAATAAAAATAAAATAAAATATTTCTGAGATTACGAATGGTGGGCGCCTAGACCTTTTCAGTAACAGCTTTCTTTTGAATTCATTTCTCTTCAATTGAAAATATACATTCACAAATATCATTACATTCATTTATTGATATTATTACACAGACTCACTAATATTATAAAATTTTATAATATTAAATAGTATAATATCAGCTATTACATGCAATGATATATATCAATTTAAAACTTTATAAATAAATTTCACAAAAAACCTAATCAATAATTATAATATAAAAATGACAAACTAACTACAGTTTCAGGCCTTAAAGCCCGACCCAATAACAATTAAATTAAATTTTTTTATAATAATAAACTACATATATTCAATATCTATCCGCATCACTAGCCAACTCTAAAAAAGTTTACCTTTTTTGAAATAAAATCCCGAATTCATTCCCATCAATAAAATAAAAAAGACTAATATATATATATTAAGAACAAATTAATTAATGACTAGAATCATGATGTTTTTTTTTTTAAAAAAAAAAGGGACCATCATTAATTCAGGTAGATATCGACTTGCTAGGGATACTTCCAAGGAAGATAATTCTTTTAAAATTCCACAAAAAGGAAAATTAATTATAGAATGTATATTTATATAAAGGTCCCCATTGGAGATATCATATAGTAAATTTTTTATCTGTTTGGCAGAGCCAGAGTCACACACTGCATCATCTGTCGAAGATCTCCAAAATTTTAATGCATGAACTTTCTTTCACGAAGAAAATGGCATATATATAATCAAACCATACTCTTAAATGTGCTTCTTGTACTATCATTTTCTACGCTATATAACCCACATCTACTCTACTTCTAAATCAATTTAATTCTAAGCTCTACTTATTTCCTCAATTTCGAAACAAAATTTATTTGTTCTTTCAAACTATTGAATTCGCATATCCCCTCTTCAATTAAATCGACCTCTTTTTTTTTTCAATTGAGCAATTCGCTTGTGCATTAGGTGGTATATTTTTCTAAATCGTATCGCTTATTTTTACTTTACTTAATTAAATGCAATCTTTTTAGTTTGTACTTTCATGTGAACACTACAATTAAGTGAAAACATTCGATAGATTGAGTTGTATGGTACAAAACTTTGACTTCTGAATACTAAGTCCCCTTAATATAAGAGTCGTCAATTAATTCAAATCCTATTTGGCCGAATTGAACTAGTATTATGAAAAAAGTACTCACTCCCGTAGGAATTTGCTCCCGCACATTTTTTTAGAAAAATGTGTTTTATGTATAAAGTAGTGACATATGGATAAATATGTGTATATGTTTGTGAGTGTGCATGTAAATCAATGTTTTTTTTTTAGTAGTATACAAATTTATATGAGACGTCCAAATAATAAATTCATGTGGGACATAGGGTGTAATATACTTGACACGACACATACACTTTAGAAGTATTATTAAATTGGAGCTAAAAATGACTCACTATAAAAAAAATAGAAAATAAATATTGCAAGTATGAAATGTAGGTGGAAGAGATGGGGAAGAAGTAAATACAATAATTTGACTCACGCGAGGAGTGTGTGTGTGTGTAACCGTATAAATGAGGTCAGTTCCAGAAAGGTGGAGGCCCACATACTAAGCCCAATTAGATCTTGGGCCCATATGGATTTCGAAATGCAGGAACCAATTTAATTCTAAATGTGCCTTTCCTAATTTTTTGGTTTTATTGGGACAACCATTTAACGTTGGATATTAATGTTATTGCATTTAGGTTTATGCATTTAATTTTTGTTGGACTAAATGGGTTTCATTCACTTACTAAAATTATTTCAATAATTCTATATACTTGCCTCATTGTCGGTCTAATTATATACATTTACAAATTAGAATTAATTTTTTTTATAAAAAAAAAAAGTGAATTTCTCCCAAATGTATATGTAGTTAACTAGGCAATATTTTTTATTTTTTATGAAACAAACTAGGTAAGAATTTTAAATTCCGTATTGTATTGTATGGCACATTCATTCGTATTTCAGTCACATGTCGTCACGTTGAATCAAATAAGTCAATATTTCTGAATAAAAATAGGTTAAAATAACTAATTAGAACTCTCTGTCACATAATTAAGATAAGTGGGTGAATTGTGTCATGATTTTTTTCTTAAAAAACTCAATTGTGAGGTTGTTTAAAGTATTTTTAAGTTCATTTCATATTTCAACAACTAGTTTGTTGAGTTTAAAACAAATTTTTTTTCTAAAAACATTTGTACAAGTAGAAATTTTTTTAGAAAATTTTAAAACTGATTTATTTTTAAATAAGTTTAATAGAGGTCGATTGTTTATAAGATCTTAAAATAAGAAACTTACAACTTATCAGCTGCATATATATATATATATATATATATATATATATATAATTTAGGTTCACTTAACTTATTTTTCTCACTGCCTCCATCTCTGTCTCCAACCTTAACCATCCACCACCACTCCACTCATAGCTCACATGAAAAATTAAAAAAATATTTATGTTATATTAAAATTAAATTTTTAAAAAAATTGTGATAAATTATCTGAGAACTTATAAGTTGTATTAGTCAAATATTTCAATAAATTATAAATTATTTTAAAATAATATTTTATAAATTATTTTAAAAAGTTATTAAATAAAATCTATAAGATGTTTAAAATAAATTTAGCAAAATAATTTTTTTTTAAGTACATCAAATCTTAAATTCCTATTGGTCTGTATGACCTTTTCCGCTCTCATGTTCTCTAATATGCACTAACATAGTCTCTCTCTCATGCAATTAATATTTTCATGTTTTTCTATTGCAGTTGTATGAAATTGTTGTAGTTGGGATGACAATGTGGCAGGTTCAAATTCGGACCCGTCACGAATCCTCCCCGTATAAGCCAGGTAAAAATCCGATCAAACGGATCGTAGGGCGGGTTTGGACCCGTTTGATAAAAAATCCGTCGAGTTTGGGACCGGTCCTGGTATTAGGTGGACCAGCCCCATAATATATATATAATATATTAAATATATATAGTTAAATGAATAAAGTATATTATATATGTATAATTAACTATATGTAAATTAGGCTATTAATTAACGTATTCATCAAAATATTAGATTAGATATGCTCATAAAGTTACGAATATAAGTTGTACAAGACTTCATTAAAAGATTTTATCATTTTAATTTTTAGTGAACAATATATGTATAATTTTAAATATTTAGATTTAATTTGTTGAAATTTGAAATGAACCATTTCAAGTATTTATTGTTGTTTAAGATATTTTTATTAATGTATTTGATATATATTAAAAAAAAAAAAAAAGGCGGTGCGGGGCGGGTCCTGGATCCAAAAAAAATTTGGCGGGACGAGTCCTGAGACAGGCTAAATCCGTCTCATTGTCATTCCTAGTTGTAGTATATCCAAATAAATTAAGTATACAAATTTTTATGTAATAGTGAGAGTATGAAGTAATTGTAAGATGTCATATTAGTAGCCACATTTAGGGGTGGAAGGTATGTTATACTGAAATTTTTTTCGTTATATTACTATTGTACTGAAATTTTCGATATCTAAAAATATCATATCGTAGTCATATCAAAAATTTTGATATACCGAAATTTCGATACCTAAAAAAGTCATACCGTTTTCATACTGAAAATTTCAGTATACCGATATTTCGTTATGACAATAGTATACCGAATATTTTTGTATTTTTTTATATCGAAAATTTAGATTTTTTGATATATATTGATATACCGAAATATTTTTATTATGAAATTTTCGATATAACGCGATATACTAAAATATCATAATATACCAAAATTTTTATATTTATAAAAAGTTATCGTATCGAAAATTTTAATATGATATTATACTGTATCAAAATTTTTGATAAATTTAATATTTTTTAAATAATAAGTGCAGTACACCTGTATTTTCGATTTTTACTCCGCCCTATCTAATTTTTACTCCGCCCTATCTAATTACCATAAAAGGTACTACACTGTTTCTTAAAAAAGTGCCAAATAATTCTTTCCGAGAGCGAGAATTCAATAAGTAGAAATAAATTGAAGACGAAACAAAAGTCAGAAGAATTGGGAAGGGGAGAGAGAGAGAGAGAGAGAGAGGGGGGCGTATGGACATATTTTTTTCTGTCACTTATACCTTTACAGCTGTGTGTGGAAGAGAAAGAAAAGGTTAAAAAAAAAATTCATCAGTGATTTTTACCTTTCACCATAAATTGTTGTGCTTTATTAATGAAGCAATAACAAGCAAAGATAAAAAATTAAAAACAATAGTAAACTAGGTCCGAAAAAAAGTTTGAAGATGAAGAAGGTTAAGTCTATTGGTCATCATACAATAATACCACAATTATTGTGTGGGGACAAACTGACCTTTGTGATATTTCACTGTTTGGACTTCTTTCTCCAAAAAACTTTTATCTTCTTCTACTTATTCATTTGGGTGCATTACTCTAATATTTTAAAATAAATTTAAAGAAAATATTTATTGAAAAATATCAGTACTGCATATTTTTAAAGTAAAATAATGAATCTAATATTTTAAAATAAATTTAAATTTCATGATCTATTTCATATATGCAAATATTTATTTATAATTCGATCATTCACTTATGTGTTATCTAAAGTATTAACTTATTATAAAATATACATCCTAAATTTAAAAAATAATTTTCTTTTTAAGAACCGTAAGCTAATATAATAACTTTTTTTATTTTTCTTCGTTGTATTTTATTTTTTATTTTTGTTTGCTGTTCTTGCACTCTAATTAATTAATTTAAAATGACAATGTCTTTCTTTTAAAAAAAGAAACGAATTTGTAATATGTATTGTTATTTTACAGGAATATTACTTTGAAAAGAATCCAGTGTATTATCATCAAGTTTATAATATTTTAAAAATGAAGTAAATAAATATTTTGCATGTGATATATGAGAGGTCTCATATTTTAAATCCAGATTCCACCTTGATTTTAATGGATTTATGGGATCCGATTTAATCTTGTTTTAAAAATAACGGATTTAAGGGAAAAGTATAAAGTTAGTAATATTGAATTTTGGGGGAATAAAGAAACTCATTATACAATATTGATGTGTTATTTAGGTGATAGCATGACATAAATAAGGTAAAATAAAAGGGATAAAAATTTGTATCAACTGAGTTTACAGTGAATTAAATTTTGGCAACTATTACTATTATAATTGCACACTATCAATGTTATATATATTTACATACAATATCATTGTAAAGAAAATCAAGCATATTTTGTAATATTTGATAGATTTTCTGAATAACAATGATAATGATTATGCATAACATTTGAATTCGGGTTCATAAAAGACCTACTCAATAAAAGAATATCAAACAACGACTAACAATGGTATATCACATCGATACCTCTTAATGTAACGTAGAAATATTGAGATCTTAAATTTGTGAAAATATCGACACGAAAGAATAAATATTTAATATTATTTATAATATCGATAAATTTAAAAAATCGTAAAAAATTTAAGAATAAATATATTAAATATATAAATTTAACAAAAGAATATAAATAAATTTTACAATAAAAGCCTAAAAAACAGCGAGATTTATATGCGTACACACACGATCACTGACTGCTACATTACTAATGATCTTTTTGACATTTACGGCTAAAGCTGCTAAATAAGTGGCAAGAATTTGTAGATCATGAAACCAGTACATCACACTGCAAATTAATGATTAATAGTATTCTGTGTTGGATTTCTTATTTGTTTTTTAATATTCCTTGTATTTTTAAAAAAATTAAATTTATATGTATATACACAAAAAATACATATATTTACATGTATATCACTATCTTACCAAAACAAACTTTTTAATTACTTACACAATTAAATGTGCACGTAATTATGCAAATTAAGGAGGAGTAATTAAACGTTATGTTGTACCCCATACACAAATAAGGAGCTATTTGTTTTTTATTCCAAAAATAAACATACGAAAATAGTAATGATAGTCATTAGTGTAATCAAATAAAATTTATATTCAATTAAATAGTGAAATATGTATAAATAAATATTATTATTCTAATTTTGAGAATTTAATCAAAGTAATTCTTAAATTAAATAGTTCAATTTGATATATAATATACACAGTATAACTCTATCAAATTTTATGAGTTTCCTGATACTCGTACACAATAATAAATATAGTTGACTTACTGTTTGCCTATTCGGTGTTTACGTGCAAGTGTACACGATCGTTATTGTTGTGGCAAGCTTGACCAAGTTTTAATTATATCTAACACAGGGAGATGGCGGATTGTAAGGTAAGATCATTGTTCTTAATTCGAAAACTCAAAGCAAGAAAAGGGGATAAGGTATATATTGTCTACAAGTGCGTCAATCAAGTAAACTACCTATCACCTTGGAATGCAAAGTGAGCAAATGTGTGAGAGATGTGTTAGTGTACTATCCTATGTTTCGTGTGGTGAAGTTTCACTTATTCATGCATGAGGTATTGTACAATCAATTGGCAAGCCACTCAAACATGCAAATGTCTCCCTAAATGCACATAAAACTCTCTAATTGTCTTTTTAATTCACTAAGGCAATTCTCATTATCTTAGGAATTTTAACAAACACCTAACATGCAATGGCCTAATTATGAAAAGATTAAGGGCTCATTTGGTTCGTAAGATAAAAGTATCTATCCGTCGAAAACATGCATGTTTTCGACGGATAGATACTTTTATCTTACGAACCAAATGAGCCCTTAGAAAATTAACCCAACTCTCGTATGAGATTAACTTCTAATGGCCCATATAATCAATTAAGCATATTTAGCATTCTTGCAAACCATCAAATTAGAGAATTGATCATATAACAACTCAATGCACTCATAAGATCAACATATACACCACACTACTCCATAGGAATCGTACACCAACACACTAAGAGATTAGCCCATGGCTAATTGTGCAAACAAAATGGAAATTGAATTAACTACGATCATAATTGCGCAGTAATTCTAAAGAGTATACAAAAATTCACCTATTACAATTGGAATTGAAAAGATACAAGTTTACCTCTATAAGCTAGAAATTAATCCAACAATACAAATTGAAATTCAATCGGTAGGAATGTAGCTGGAGATATATTGAGTATGCTGGAGAAGACGGATCAACGATCCATACGTTATATCAAAAGATATCGCCGAAATCGTAAGTGGAAATCTAAGAACACCAATTTGAAAACTTCCAATAACTTCTCCTAATCTAGAGAGAGAATATGATGATGTATGTGAATCTAAAATTCTAAGTGTCCCCTCTTTGGAAATCTGAGATGAAAGTATATATAGTACCCTTGGATTATTGACTAAGATGCCCTTCATTAAAACGTGCAAAAATACGAAAATAGCCCTGAAATTATGGAATTTCGAAACTGCTGCCGAATGTGAACTGGAGGGCTGCCGATAGTGATCGGCAGCGAGTTCGCACGGAATGTCAAACTGCCGAACCACCACTGCACTCCTGTCGATCGCGATTGCGCGCGACGTTATATGCAGTTCCAGAACGAATCCGCGCGATTCGCGTTGACGTGCTGCCGATCCAAGAAGACTTCCTGCCGATCCCACTCCTTAGCTCGGGTCATGCTCGACTCTCATCGTTTTCGTCATATCTTGAGTTCTAGGACTCCGATTGACTCGATTCTTCTTTCGTTGTGACCCTCTCTTCAAGCTCTTCGACATGGAACATTAATTTCTTCATTTGGCCAAACTCCAGATTTCCGGACTTTTCTCGATCTTGCTCATTTCTTCCCCATTTTGCTCGTTTTTATCTATAAACACAACTTTCTAGCCAAAAAGGGTTAATAGAACAATATATACCATATTAGGGTCAAATATGAAAATAAGCACACCAAAAGCATATAGAAATGAATACAAAAACATGCAATTATGACCCTAATCACTTACCATATACTCCACCACCCGGAGATTCAGATGTGGTCGTCTCCCTTCCTGTTGCGACACCCTCTCCTCTGCTGGCCTTCACACCATCGGAAGCACACGACATGACTACACGCTGCACAACCCAGATTGGGGTCTTTTCGTTGTACGTCGTCGGGCATAGACCGCGCTGCTCCGTCGACCCACCGACTCCAACGCCAACCCTCATGATCCTACTACAATCCCCCATGACCGTCTGATGTCGTGAGCCCTTCTTCGTTCGGCACAGCGGATCTTGTCGCCGAGCCATGCTACCGTGGAGGATGGTGATTTTCGTCATTTCTGAAAGTCAGCATTGACAACTTCCAAGTCAGTTACTATGACAACAGATTTTCCCACTATCTCCGACGATTTTCCACTCATTTTCCCTACCACTCTGGTGCGTGTTCTTGTTATAGAGGCGTGGACTGATTCTTTGGGTCCTATTCAGTATGTGGACCGCTTGTTACTTGGGTCTTCTGCTTTGTTAGGGAGAAATATGGGTCTGCCCCATTTGCTTTACTTGGGCATGTGGAATTGCCCATGGTTTCTACGTACTCTTATGAGACCGACCATCATATTGAGAATTTTCACGAGTTTAATATAAAAAATATAAAGGATGCTTCCTATAATTTTGAGAACTTAGATTTTAATAATAATTATTATTTTATTAATAATGATACTTATTTTAATTTTTTTCAACAGTTAGATATAATCTCAAAATATTTGGTCAAGTACATACTGCCAGATTATTCTGAAGTTAAGTGTCATGCATGGTTTATCAATTTTACCTTTCGTGGAGATGAGAGTGTGATTGCCTCTATTATCCTGTTCAAGGTGACAATTCCTGTAGATTCGAGGATGAATCTTTTGAAGCGAGAGAGAATGATAAAGATATGGATGAAGATTATTTTAGATATATATATTAATTTATAGTTATATGTTTGTGTTCAATTAAGATTCGATTTGATTATGTTAGGATTTAGTAGGATTTTAAGTATATTTAGTTCATTTTGTTGATCTGGCGAACTAACACTATTAGCATGTAGATAATTACGAAGGTTTGGCAGATCGCCAGGACTCACCCAGATCCGCGAAAGTGTGGAGCTCGTCCGCATGGGGACAGCTTACCTACGTAGCTCGCCCCATATCCCCATGAAGACCTCGTCGAGGTCCATCATCGCACAACGCTCGTAAGCCGCTCAAGGCATTGGAGCTCGCCCCAGAGCTCGCCCAAACCACTGAAGCCCACCTCCGAGCTCGCCCATGAGCTCGCCTGTTAGTCAATAGGACCCCGATGGTGCACTCTTTTTTCCTCCGTCCGGTTTATCCACAAGGGTGGTTTACGGCGAGGTTTTTAATGAGGCCCATCTAGTCTAAGACATAGTAGTAGGATGAGGCACAACATAGGGAGCAGTGTAAGGGACCAGGACGAGGGTTACAGACCCTCGTCAACACCGGAAGTCATATAGGCTCGTAAGGTGCCGTCTCAAACTCGCACACCTATAAATAAGACCTCTCTTGTACTATTCAACAATAATGCAAAATTAACACATTCCACACATTATACTTTCTCTCTCTAACTCTCTCTCTCTCTATATTATCTCTCCAAGAACATAAGATCATAAGATTATTGTTTGGTAGAATTAATCCGATAAAAAGCCACATAAACGAATACGGTTAAGAAATTCTATCAACAATTTGGCGCTAGAAGGAGGGTGCGAGTCTGAAAAATAAAAAAAATTCAAGAACAAAAAATTTGAGTTTGCTTGAAGATTTGAAGATTTGAAGGTGTTCTTGATAAAACTCAAGAACACTTGAAGATACGCATACACATATTCATTCCTTCAAACAAAAACCCAGATTTCCGGATAAAAATCCAGATTTTCGGATTTACAAATTCTGCACGGAAAAAGTTTTCAAATGCGCGCGTGTACACGAATAAACCAAATTTCGGATAATTCGTCACACGCGAGGCTAGACGAAAACTTGCACAGCTCCACCCAAGCTGGACGACCTCCATCCCGGCGACCTCCTTCCACCTTGGCGACCTGCAGCGAGCTACCCCCTCCGAAATCCAAAAAATGGCTAACACTCGAGCCGCCAAAGGATAGGCCTCCACAGCTGCGGGAAGGTCCAAAGGAGGTGACCAAAACCAGGCCGAGGTGGAGACCTCACGCCAGGTGGTGGAGACCTCACAACCCCCTCCCCAGGAAGCACTGCTCAAAGAAGTTGGTGCCCACGAAGAGAGGAAACCCTACGGGAAGAAGTCCGGGGGCACCTACAAAGCTCCCCGGAACTTAAAGGCCTTTGGCGAGGGAGACGAGCTCAAAGAAAAGCTCAACCAGGTCCTCACCGTCTCCGTTGACCACGTCTTCACCACCGTCAAAGGCAAGGCAATGCTGGAGGAGCCGAGGTGGATCTGCCAGGACCGCACGAAGCTCAACCCTAATAAATTCTGCGCCTACCACCAAGTCATCGGCCACTTCACCAGCGAATGCTGAGACCTCCTCAAACAACTCTGGAAATTCTACGAGGACGGGAAGCTAGCCGAGTTCGTGAAGAAGGCCCCAGCTAAGAGGCCAAGGTTCGAGAGGAGGGCTACCTCCGATGATGAGGAGGAGGAAGCGGACCAACCTGGTCCCCACAACAGACGGAGGGCACCTCCTCAGCCTCAGCAAAACAAGGAACCCACCCGGGAACTTTTAGTTCTCGAGGAGGAGATCGGAGCCACCGAAGGTCTCCAGGACGGGGGATTCTCCATATCCAGGACAAAGAGGAAGGCCGAAATCCGGGCCATAAACCAAGTCCAGGAAGGCAGCTCCGGCCCCAGGTCCGTCTCACAGCTTACTGACGAGCTGACATTTTCCTCAGCGGACCTGGAGGGGGTACTGATGCCCCACAATGACTCGTTGGTGATAACCGCCAACATCATGAACGTCCGAGTTCACAGGCTACTTGTGGACACCGGCGCATTCACCAACATTCTCTTCAAATCCACCTTATATGCCTTAGGTGATTTTGAGTCGTATCTGGAACCTAGCAATGCTAGGATAGTGGGGTTTGGAGAAGCTGTAACCGTCCCCCTAGGTAGTGTCAGGTTGAGCGTCCAGCTTGTATCGGCTGAGGATCCCGAAAGGAGACTGACTAGGCTCATAAATTTCCTAGTTGTCGACCAGTAGTCCTCCTACAACGGGTTCCTTGGTCACCCGTTTATTAATGGATTCAAAGTGGCGTGTTCGACCTACTACTACTGTTTAAAATTCTCAATTCCAAAAGGTGCCGGGACTATAAAAGGTGACCAGAAAAAGACCCGAGAATGTTTACTCCAAATCAAAGACGGCCGGGTCAAGAAGTCTGTTACACAGGTCCACATCCTCGAAGAGGACGTACAGATTCCTACAGACGAGCCTGATATCCTAGACGTCATCTCGGTCGAAACCGAGATGATGGAGGTAGGCGATTTGTCAGAAATCAACCAAGGCATTGGACCTATGCAAGACACACAACCGACACCAATGGAAGATTCGGAAGAAACCCAAGTGTTAAGACCTGCGCAGGGGTCAGTACCTGCGCAGGAACAACAACCTGCTCCCATGGAGGTGGTCAAGGAAGCCCAAGATGGGGGTCCTGCGGGAGGTCAAGAACCAACACCGATGGACGTTGACCTAACTCCCCAAGTCACCCCACCACCCCAAGTTGACAAAACACCTGAGGTACTAATAATTGATGAACCTACCCAAGCTGGAAGCCAACCCGATGATCTCGAACCGCGCATAGGTCACGAACCTGCGCAGATGTCACAAGAGGAATGAGACGAGTTCATCAGTGACCCGAGGTGGAAAAGTCAAAAGAGAAAAGCCACCCCCATGGAGGAATTGACGGCACTCCCGGTGGACCCGGAAAGGGACTTAGAACTTTTCATCGGTTCTGAGTTACCTGAACCGTACCTGTCAAGGATGGAGCTATTTTTTATGAACAACCTGAACGTGTTTGCCTGGTCCCACGAAGATATGACGGGGATCCCATTGGAACACGCTTGCCACAGACTTAACATAGACCCGACGAGGAGACCCGTACGCCAAAAGCGGAGAAAATATGGACCAGACAAGTACGCAGCTCTAACAGTTGAGGTGGAGAAGTTGTTAGACAATAAGCTCATCAAGGAAGCATTGTGTCCACAGTGGGTCGCAAACCCCGTCCTGGTGAAGAAACACAATGGGACGTGGAGGATCTGCATTGACTTCACGGACCTGAACAAAGCATGCCCGAAGGACAACTTCCCACTGCCTCACATTGACCAGCTGGTTGATAGTACCGCAGACCATGAGATTATGACATTCATGGATGCTTTTGCGGGCTATCACCAGATAGCTCTACACCCGGATGACCAGGAACATACGGCGTTCTACACCAACAAGAACATGTATTGCTGGGAAAGGATGCCGTTCGGACTCATCAACACCGGAGCCACCTACCAAAGATTGGTGAACAAAATGTTTGACCAACACATTGGCGAATCCATGGAGGTGTACGTAGATGACATAGTTGTAAAGAGCCTGAGAAAGGAGGACCACCTGGACCACCTAAAATAGACCTTCGACATACTACGCCACTACAACATGAAGTTAAATACACCCCGGAAAGTTCCTGGGGCACCTAGTTAGCCAGCGTGGAATTGAGGTCAACCCAACACAGGTCCAATGCATAATCGAGATGGGTATACCCGATTCCGTCCAAAAAATTCAAAGGCTGACTGGGTGCATGGCAGCCCTGAACAGATTCATCTCCAGGTCCGGCGACCGAAATCGTCCATTTTTTTAGGCAATTAAGGCAAACACACGGAGGTACAAAGAGACGGCCAAAGCCAACAAGCTCCACCTCAAAAACCACTTCGTTTGGACAAGTGAATGCCAACGAGCCTTCGAGGACATCAAAACTTACTTGGCAGATACGCAGATCCTGTCAAAGCCGATACCTGGAGAGAAGTTGTATCTATACCTAGCCGCGTCGGAGGTGGCCATCAGTTCCGTCCTGGTCCCAGAAGAGGCGAAAACACACCTACCAGTGTACTACGTGATCCAAGTCCTACATGAAGCTGAGTTGCGGTAGACCCCAACAGAGAAGTTGGCTTATGCACTGGTGATGAGGGTTAGAAAATTGAGGCATTACTTTTTTGACCACCCGATAGAGGTGCTGACAACGTTCCCACTACGCCAAATACTACAGTGCCCAGACACCGTCGGACGCCTGCTGAAATGGTCACTAGAGATTAGCCAATACGATATAACCTACGCACCCCGAACAACGATCAAGGGACAAGCACTTGCCGACTTCATCATCGAGCTAACTTTCCCACAAGATCCGATGAGGGGGCGTATAGCTCTGTGGCATCTCTACGTGGACGGATCATCAACCAGAGTACCAGCAGGCGCCGACGTGGTCCTGATCAGCCCAGACAGACAAGTCTTCACCTCCGCAATCCGGTTTTACTTTCGAGCAACCAACAACGAGGCGGAGTATGAAGCGTTGATAGCAGGACTTAAGCTATCATTGGCTGTGGGGGCAACTAATCTTCAAGTTTTCGGAGATTCCCAGCTAATAATATCCCAAGTCCGGGGGGAATATGAGGCAAAAGACCAGCAGATGATGACTTATCAGAAGATAGCCGCGCATCTGATCTCGATGTTCACACAGGTCTACATCAACCAGATACCGCAACTAGAAAACACACAAGCAGATGCCCTAGCCCGGCTAGCTATTAGGAACGGCGAAGCCAAATTCACGGAGGTTGTAATCACCACACTAAAAAACCCCTCGACATTCGATTATAAGATAAATCAAACCTCGAGTGGGGGGCAGGAGGATAGTGAAGATGGTGAAGATTGGCGCACTCCAATCCAAAAATATCTGACAGACGGAACAGCCCCCGTGGACACCTGGGAAGCTAGCCGGCTAGTAAAGCAAGCCGCCAGATATACGCTGCTGGATGGCCAACTCTACAAACGTGGATTCTCTCTACCCCTACTCAAATGCCTAACTAGGAAGCAGGGGTCCGAAGTGTTAGAAGAAATTCACGAAGGGATTTGTGGGAGTCACGCTGGGGGACAAGTATTGGCATACAAGACGATCAGGCAGGGCTACTACTGGCCCACTCTTCGCAAAGATGCCATCAGCTTCGCTCGAAGGTGCCGAAAGTGCCAACTCTTCGCACCTAACATCCACTCCCCAGCCAACCAGCTGAAGTCGGTGTTCAGCCCATGACCTTTCGCGAAATGGGGAATCGACTTGATCGGCCCATTTCCACCTTGTAGAGGCGGTGTAAAGTTTGTTGTTGTAGCAGTAGACTACTACACTAAGTGGGCTGAGGCCGAAGCTCTCATAACTATAACCCAAGAAAGGATGATCGGCTTCATATGGAAAAACCTGATCTGCAGATTCGGGCTCCCACAGTCGATCATCACGGATAATGGAAGGCAGTTCGACGGACAAAAGTTGAGAGACTTCTGTTGTTCATGGAACATCAAGAAGCACTACTCAACTCCATACAATCCACAGTCAAACGGCCAGGTCGAGGCGGTGAACAAAATCCTGAAACACATATTAAAGCTCCGCCTCGAAGAGAAGAAAGGGAGCTGGGCAGACGAACTCCCGGAGGTCCTATGGTCTTATAGAACTTCCTATAGGGCCAGCACCGGAGAGACCCCGTTTGCTCTAGCCTTCGGGACTGAGGCAGTGGTGCCCGTCGAAGTCCAAAACAAGACTTGGAAGGTGGTAGGATATGATGAAGAAAAGAATGACGAAGCCTTGGCAGTAGAGAAGGATCTGATCGAAGAGACCAGAGTTTCGTCAGAAATGAAGAACGCCACCTACAAGCGCAGAGCAGAGAAATATTACAACTCCCAGGTCCGAGACCGAAAATTCAAGGTCGGAGACCTGGTATTGAAAAAGAAGTTGATGGCCCCACCAGGTGTATTCGGATCAAACTGGGAAGGACCATTCCAGGTCACCGCAACTTGGCCGAACGGCACTTATGACCTTAAAGACGCAGAAGGCAATGCCTCGTCATACACCTGGAGTGCGGCCCACCTGAAAAAGTTCTACCAATAGACTAGGATTCTGTAATAGACTAGTCGAAGGTTCGCATCAGAAATGTTGATGGCAACCGATGTAAGTTCCATCGCTATAAAGAGTTAGAAGATTCATGAGATCAGAAAAATTTGCCAAGTGTTTGGACCTACGTAGCTCGCCAACTATGCGAGCTACCCCAGGTCACCCATTACCCAAGGTAGCTCGCCAGTCCTAGCTCGCCCAAGTACTCAAAAACACATAGTGCGCAAGGACCAAGGTCCCAAGCGTTGTAATTAAATAGCTCGAAGGCAAAGGCCAACGTGCCCAAGGTCGCAAAGGTACCTTTCTTAAAGGGTTGCTAAGCACCTGCTGCCATAAGTTAAAAAAAATTCGCGAAAAAGACAAAAAACGTCTAAGGCAAGGTTCATGAAACCCAATGGCCCAACGTGAATCAATCGAAGTGCAGTTCGCGGCCCTAAGTGGTCTAAGACGAGCAATTTGCGGCCCTAAGCGGCGTAAGATGAAGAATACGCACTCTAAAAATAGAGGTACAATTCGTAGTTGAAAGTGACGTAAAACGAACGATTCGTTTCTCAGAGTAGAATAAGACGAACAATTATGTACCAGGAAAATAAACAAGAACGAGCTATTTAAAAAAATTATAACGTAAAGGCGCAAAGACGTAAATGAGAAGAGTTGGACAAAAAATGCTCGACTAATATTCAAAAGATACTTAAGAAATTTTCAAGTCAAAAATATACTTGAAAAAATCCTAAGTATGAGTAGCAGTGCTGGCCACAAAGGCCGACCAGCTGGCCATCTTTGAACTACAAAAAGCTCATTCTGGGCGAGCTGCACGTGCCCGGCGAGCTAAATCTACTTGAACAAAAAAGCAAAAGCTACAAAAATGGAGCTCCTTCTGGGCGAGCTCCACAACCCGGCGACCTACCACAAGTTGAAAAATAAAGAGCTAATCTAAGAAAGCAAGAAAAAGCTTAAACATCTGGAGCAGCGGGAGGGGCGTCGGCAGGCACCTCGCTGGAGCCAGGGGCCACCGGGTCGGATGGGAGAGCGAGCTCGGCCTCTGTTGTGATATTGCCAGTGAGCCCGGTAGTGTCGAACTCGTTGAGGTTCAGCACAGTATCCCCGCAGGCTTCTTGGAGCTGCGCAACAGTAAGGGGAACCTGCTCCTCCTCGCCGGCGACCTCCTTCTCGCCAATGTCCAGCTCCGGCACCTCAACTGTTTTGATAATTTGGAATCGTGCTGGCACAAAGTTGAGGGGGATGCCGAGCTCAGGGAGGTCGCCTATGTCCAGCTCGGCACCATCGGGAAAGGGAACCCGGTCCAGACAGGCTTTGAAGTCGCCCACCACGGCCTCGACCTCGTCGTCCTTATGGGTCCGAGCCCACCAAAGAGTCCGCAAGACCTCCGCATAACATTGGACGCAAAACCTCCTGCTCGAGCCTGGCGAGCCGGTGTTGGATAGTCTCGAGCTGTTGAAGGGCACTTTGCTCTGCGGCCAACGATGCCTCAGCCCTTTCCTCGGCGAGCTGCGCTTACCTCTTCGCCTTGTCAGTGGTGTCCGCCAGCGCCAACATCCTTCTATTCCTGTCGGAGCGACCTGCCTCCAACTCGGTGAGCTGCTCGAGAGCTTTCTGATTGGCGAGCACCAATCTACTCGCATGATGAGCCGAGAGGAGGAGGTTCTCCTTCAGATCCTGGCTATTGATGTTCGCCACTGACGGGGTCGTCCAATGCCTGGGCATCTCACTCACAACATTTCGAGCTACGCCCGGAGGGAGGCTTCGCATCGACGTGAGAGAGCGAGATTGCTCGAAGGCATGCAGGGCCTCGTGGCGGTTCGGGAAAGCGATTGGGGCATAACTGCGAGATCAAAGCAGATAGAAAATGTTAGAAAAACAGAAAACAATGAGCAACGTGAGTCGGCTGGGCGAACTACTTACTGAGCTCGGTCAGGGTCCAAACCAAGGAGCGTGTCGTCATTGGTTTGCACCCCGAATGGAGACGACGAGGGTGGCGAGCTCCGAATAGGCGAGGCCGCGAGCGGGGCAGTGGATTGAGTGGATCCCCCCTGCCCGGACCTCGCCGAGGTCCTCTCGACTCGATCGGAATCCTCGTCGACCAGGCCCGTGTACCTAGTCCTCTTACGAGCTGGGGGATCCTCCTCGTCAGCTCGGGACCCTTCGCCCCTTTGGGACCCCTTCTTCCCTCGACCTCGCTCGGAGGAGGCGACAGCTAGCCCCCCACCTCGGCCGGTCCGAGCGACCTCTGAAGCCTTGGACTTCTCGGGAGCCTTGGCTTTCTCCCTTTGGGCTCCCGACCCCCCTGCCTCGCCCTTCTTGGAGGTGAGCTCTACCTCCTTGCTCGTCTCCAGAGCGAGCACGGACGGTGGGGCAAGTCTGTTGGGGCGAGGTGGGCCCATCTCGAAGCGTTCCTTGATGATTTGATAGGCCTCGGGGACCTCAGCGATCGGGATGGCGACGAAGCTACCGCCTGCACAAAAAACTACAAATGTCAGCATGATAGGCGAGCTTCAAAGAGTTAAACCTGGGAGCTCGGGACCTTGGATATCGAGGTGGTGCGGCAGTGTAAGGAGCCCGGCGAGCCGCATGTAATGGTGCTCGCACAGGTGGGCGACCTGCCTATCCTTCTCACTTCTCAAGCAGCAGATGGTGCGCACCACGTCGAACTGCACCGATACCTTGGGCCTGCCCCTGCTGGATTTGTGGCGCTTCGGAACTGCAAAAAGAGAGAAAATTAGAATTTGTATATCTAATTCAACCCACGCACACCGAAATAGGCGACCTACTACTGGCTTCCCCGTATCCCTCCGGAGTGGGAATACAGTCACCTCGTCCATGGTACGTGCTGGAAGCTCGCCAGTCTCCACCGATAAAGAAAAACTGATTCTTCCAGTCACGAACTTTATTTGGCAAGTCCCCGAGAAATTTCTCCCCTGGGCGAGCTTTCAGATAATAATACCCCGCACCGTCCTGTGCCCGCTTGGTCACGGCGAAGAGCTCGTCCAGGTCCGCCGAGGTCGTCGCATTTTCATAGCCCTCCAGTCCAAAGACAGACAGGGCGGCAAGAAGGTTGCTCCATGCATTCGGGGTGAGCTGGGTGATGGCCAGGTTATTGTCGGCAAGGTATTGGCCGATGATCGGGTGTAATGGCAGTGTAAGCCCGGCCCTAAGGACATCAACGTTCAATGCGGTCATCCCCTCAGGAGGTGCGTTGGCCCGCTTGTTGGATCGGTTGCGCTGAGTAGAACTGATGTACTATCCTCGCAAACCAACACAGGTCTTTTCTAGCGTGCTTATGTCCTCACTCGCACGTACCCTGAGAACTTCCCAGGGGGTCACCCATCATGAAATTGCTCCAAGCCAAGCACGCTTAACTTTAGAGTTCTTTCACAATGGGCACCAGAAAAGAAGATGCACCTTGTTGGTATGAGTAGTACAATCAATTCCTTTCAACCCAATATCTAGCTTCAGCGCCACGGGCGGCACGCAACTATGCCTTTATTCGAGCGAACGAGTGGACTTGAGCGCAGCTCGCCTCCAAGGCAGGGACTGCTAGGATTCCTCCCAACACCGCTCATTCTTCGTTGGAGCATACATGAAGATGTCCAGCAGGATACGATACTCCCTGCGTATGATGGGCAGGTAGCATTCATCAATGAGGCTCACCACCTCGCCAGCCTTGTATTCAGACGGGGCAACTTCCTCCAGGTCGGCGGGGTCAGCGGGAGGTATCCGGTCCGGGCAGGGGAAGCTCGCCACGTACTCGGCGACATACTCGTTCCAATCAAATGGATGAACGACCTGGGTGGGAACCTGGTACTCAACCAGGTGGGGTTCCGGGAAACCGATACGTCGGAACCATTCGAGCGTAACTTCCTCCAGGTCGCCACCCTCCTCGCCGACCTTGGCGATACCCTCATCAACCTCCTCGGGTCCTTCGTTGCCACTGGTAACTCTTTCCTCTTGGGCGACCTCGCAGCCTTCCTCCCATACCTCGCGGTATACGGCACTAGAGGCTCCTTCCTCCGGATCGGGACGCAGCTCGCCGGAGACCTGGCGAGCTACCGAGATCGCCTCGGAGCTGGAGCCGATCTCCACGTACGAAACCCGAGGTGGCTCATCCTCAATTATTGGCCGTTTGTCAGGGTTCCGGTCCGAAAGGGTCCTACTCGAGGAGTGTGTCGACATGGTCTCAAAGAAGTCTAAGGGGTCCTCGGCACAGTCCAACAATCTAAAGTCAAGGAAGTCCGAAGGGGTCCTCGACACAGTCCGCGGTCCAAAGTTCAAATAATCCCGAAGAAACAAAAGAAAATCACGTAAAAGGCAGAAGAAAAGGGAAGAAAGATCGAATCCTAGCTTGAAGAGCCTTCGAAAATCCGTTGAACACAAGAAAAATTAATCGCCGGGAAAGCTATGAGAATTCGAAATGCAGAAAGTGAGGAAATGAATCCACCTCCCCCTATTTATAGACGTCGGGGCGAGGTGCGATATTCACGAAGTACAGGGACCTGTTTGCAAGAAATTTGAAAAAAGACATGATTGTGGGCGGGAACCGAGGTCTCAAAAGGCGTGCATGACCCCTGGGTTCCCGCACCACGTCGACCAGGAATAACCGCCTTGACTGAGCTCGTCTGCTAGTTCGGCAATCGCCCAAAGATAGTTCGTCGGGTTTCAAGTTCTCCAGCTCGCCTGCACATTTGACGAAGTCATGGCACATGCGAGCTGGGGGAGCAAATGTTGATCTGGCGAACTAACACTATTAGCATGTAGATAATTACGAAGGTTTGGGAGATCGCCAGGACTCACCCAGATCCGTGGAAGTGCGGAGCTCGTCCGCATGGGGACAGCTTACCTACGTAGCTCGCCCAAAAGAGCTCGCCTCTGTCATTCTGGAGCTCGCCCCATATCCCCATGAAGACCTCGCCGAGGTCCATCATCGCACAACGCTCGTAAGCCGCTCAAGGCATTGGAGCTCGCCCAAACCACTGAAGCCCACTTTCGCCCATGAGCTCGCTTGTTAGTCAACAGGACCCCGATGGTGCGCTTTTTTTCCCTCCGTCCGGTTTATCCACAAGGGTGGTTTAAGGCGAGGTTTTTAATGAGGCCCATCTAGTCTAAGGCATAGTAGTAGGACGAGGCACAACATAGGGAGCAGTGTAAGGGACCAGGACGAGGGTTACGGACCCTCGTCAACACCGGAAGCCATACAGGATCGTAAGGTGCCGTCTCACACTCGCACACCTGAAAATAAGACATCTCTTGTACTATTCAACAATAATGTAAAATTAACACATTCCACACATTATACTTTCTCTCTCTAACTCTCTCTCTCTCTCTATATATTATCTCTCCAAGAACATAAGATCATAAGATTATTGTTTGGTAGAATTAATCCGATAAAAAGCCACATAAACGAATACGGTTAAGAAATTCTATCAACACATTTGTTTAGATTTGTAAGGATTTCGTTTAGTATTATAAATAGGTGTCTCAAGTCTATTATAAAGGGAGTTGATTTTGATATTGAAAATTATTGAGTTTGTCCTTTTATCGTGTTTTAATTGTCGTTCTTCCAATATTCAAGTGTGAATTAATGAATTAACACGTTAATTATGTTTGCGTCTATCAGAATATTATTAGAATTAACGAATTTACGTTATTGTCTTGTTTTCACTTGCATCACCAACTTACAAAGCCCGGAAAATGATCAGTCGACCCCTAAATATCTTTAGGGCAACGCCACTACAAAACACCCAAATAAATTTATTTCTTAATTACCTTATATTTTGTACTCTCTCCGTCCCACTATAAGTTTCTCACTTTCCTTTTTTGGATGTCCCACAATAAGTTTCTCATCCCATAAAAAGCAACAATATTATTTCATATATTAATAAACAAATACCCCTTTTCACAACTCCTCATTACTTTTTCACAGCTTTCTATTATTTTATAAATAAGTCAACATGTGGTCCACCATATAATAATAAATAAATACACGTTCTTAAACAAAAACAACAAAAAGAAATAAGAAACTTTAAGAGGAACGGAGGGAGTATATTTTAGTATATAAATTTATATATTCTTTTCTTTATATTAATTTCTCTATGGATGTACACACATAGGGTAGAATTAGGGTTATCAGGATTTAATCCCCGAACATATTGATGGATGCGAACTCATTGATTTTAATGCCATAAAAATATTACGCTTTATCAAAAAAATTAATCTTTTAAAATATTGTCATATTAATTCATTTGTTTAGTTGACTAATACTCCCTTTGTCCCGGTAAAAATTATTCGTTGCTTTTGGGCACGAATTAAGGTAAAAGTGAAAAAATATATTTCTATGCGATAAAAAAAGTAAAAAAACATAAGTAATGTGATGAACAAAAGTGAAAAAGTAATAAAAAATAGTGTAAAAAGTATTGAAAATAATGGTTTTTAAAAAAGTAAAAAACAAATGAACAATATATATTGGAACGAATGAAAATGACAAAATGAATAACTTACAGTGGATCGTAGGGAGTATTAGATTTCTTAATCGGTAAAAACAGAACTGACGGCCTCTTCTGGCTTAGCCTATATGAGAGATATATTTAAGAACACATCCTACTGATCAAATAAATATTATGCTTGTGAATAATACTAGCTACCTAGTAGAATTATTAAAGAAAAAGGCAATGATAAAGGTGGGGACATAGGACATCTTCCACAAGAAATTAAAGATTGTGCATGTCTCACAACATAAGATATAATATATACTCCCTCAATTTCAATTTTATTTACCTATATAATTTTTAAAAAATATTTTTAATAGAATTAATTTATAATATTTAAATAAATAAAATAATTTTCTTATTATAAATATTAATCATTTTAAGTGAATAAAATTATAAAAATATATTTTTATGTGCAATTATTAATGGAATGAGGTGTAATTTATGGACATATATATAGAGTAAATAGTGTCATGGAAAAACAAAACTGACATAGATGCGATATATATATGATGAATATGTTTCTTGTGAATTTTAATTCACATCAATTTGTATCACTGTTATATATAGTCATTGTCACTGTTATCATATTACTATTATAAAGATGTATTTGGTTTTTTAACAGTAATAATGTACTCCCTCCGTCCACGAAAAATGTGCTCACATTTTTTCACGTGGTTTAATGGAATATGTCGAAAGGTATTACGGGATATTGTGAGGTCCATTTTGAATAAAGAAAATATTTATAGAAAGTACATATGATATACTTTTCATAAATATTTTTTTTATTCAAAATGGACCTCACAATATCCTGTAATATCCTCCGAAATATTGCATTAAACCACGTACAAAAATATGAGCATATTTTTCGTGGACGGATGTAGTATAACATAACATTGCTAATTGACAAAATCGAATTTACAGTGAACTCGATTTCATACAATTTTTTGTCATAAATGATTAGGTGCATGTACCTCTGTCAAAATTCATAGATTTCCTTTTCTAGGTTATGTTTTAGATTATTAATAAAAAAAATTACCCTATTAACGATGATAACTTAATACTC